>JAVKPL010012444.1:0-61498 GCA_032173675.1 Gastrolobium villosum | reverse complement strand
TGCCGTCAAAAATTTTCGACGGAATCCATTTTCCGTCAAAAATCTTCTACGGAATCCATTTTCAGTCGAAAAACTTCACAAAATCAATTTCTTTTGCATTTATTTTATTCATCCGTTTTCGACGGAATTTGTTTTCCGTCGAAAAACTTCACAAAATCAATTTATATTGCATTTATTTTATTCATCCATTTTCGAAGGAATTCATTTTTCGTCAAAAATCTTCGACGGAATACATTTTTCGTCGAAAAACTTGATAAAATCAATTTCTTTTGCATTTATTTTATTCATCCATTTTCGACGGAATTCATTTTCCGTCAAAAATCTTCGACGGAATACATTTTTCGTCGAAAAACTTCATAAAATCAATTTCTGTTGCATTTATTTTATTCATCCATTTTCGACGGTATTCGTTTTCCGTCCAAAATCTTCGACGGAATCCATTTTCCATCGATAAACTTCACAAAATCAATTTCTTTTGCATTCGACGGAATTCATTTTCCGTCAAAAATCTTCGACGGAATCCATTTTCCGTCGAAAAACTTCACAAAATCAATTTCTTTTGCATTTATTTTATTTATCCATTTTCGACGGAATTCATTTTCCATCAAAAATCTTCGACGAAATCCATTTTCCGTCGAAAAACTTCACAAAAGCAATTTCTTTTGCATTTATTTTATTCATCCGTTTTCGACGGAATACATTTTTCGTCAAAAATGTTCGACGGAATCCATTTTTCATCGAAAAACTTCATAAAATCAATTTCTTTTGCATTTATTTTATTCATCCGTTTTTGACGGAATTTGTTTTTCGTTGAAAAACTTCAGAAAATCAATTTCTTTTGCATTTATTTTATTAATCCGTTTTCGATGGAATTCATTTGCCGTCAAAAATTTTCGACGGAATCCATTTTCCGTCAAAAATCTTCTACGGAATCCATTTTCAGTCGAAAAACTTCACAAAATCAATTTCTTTTGCATTTATTTTATTCATCCGTTTTCGACGGAATTTGTTTTCCGTCGAAAAACTTCACAAAATCAATTTATTTTGAATTTATTTTATTAATCCGTTTTCGACGGAATACATTTTTCGTCAAAAATCTTCGACGGAATATATTTTGCGTCAAAAAACTTGATAAAATCAATTTCTTTTGCATTTATTTTATTCATCCAATTACGACGGAATTCATTTTTCGTCAAAAATCTTCGACGGAATACAATTTTCGTCGAAAAACTTGATAAAATCAATTTCTTTTGTATTTATTTTATTCATCCGTTTTCGACGGAATTCATTCTCTGTCAAAAATCTTCGACGGAATCCATTTTCCATTAAAAATCTTCTACGAAATTCATTTTTCGTCGAAAAACTTCAAAAAATCAATTTCTTTTGCATTTATTTTATTAATCCGTTTTCGACGCAATTCCTTTTCCGTCGAAAAACTTCACAAAATCAATTTCTTTTGCATTTATTTTATTCATCCGTTTTCGACGGAATACATTTTCTGTCAAAAATCTTCGACGGAATCCATTTTCCGTCCAAAATCTTCGACGGAATCCATTTTCCGTCGAAAAACTTCACAAAATCAATTTCTTTTGCATTTATTTTATTCATCCGTTTTCGACGAAATACATTTTCCGTCAAAAAATTTCGACCTAATCCATTTTCCGTCGAAAAACTTCACAAAATCAATTTCTTTTCCATTTATTTTATTCATCCATGTTCGATGGAATTTATTTTCCGTCAAAAATCTTCGACGGAATCCATTTTCCGTCAAAAAATTTCACAAAATCCATTTCTTTTGCATTTATTTTATTCATCCGTTTTCGACGGAATTTGTTTTCCGTCGAAAAACTTCACAAAATCAATTTCTTTTGCATTTATTTTATTCATCCGTTTTCGACGGAATACATTTTTCGTCAAAAATGTTCGATGGAATCCATTTTTCATCGAAAAACTTCATAAAATCAATTTCTTTTGCATTTATTTTATTCATCCGTTTTTGACGGAATTTGTTTTTCGTCGAAAAACTTCAGAAAATCAATTTTTTTGCATTTATTTTATTAATCCGTTTTCGATGGAATTCATTTGCCGTCAAAAATTTTCGACGGAATCCATTTTCCGTCAAAAATCTTCTACGGAATCCATTTTCAGTCGAAAAACTTCACAAAATCAATTTCTTTTGCATTTATTTTATTCATCCGTTTTCGACGGAATTTGTTTTCCGTCGAAAAACTTCACAAAATCAATTTATATTGCATTTATTTTATTCATCCGTTTTCGACGGAATACATTTTTCGTCAAAAATCTTCGACGGAATACATTTTTCGTCGAAAAACTTGATAAAATCAATTTCTTTTGCATTTATTTTATTCATCCATTTTCGACGGAATTCATTTTCCGTCAAAAATCTTCGACGGAATACATTTTTCGTCGAAAAACTTCATAAAATCAATTTCTGTTGCATTTATTTTATTCATCCATTTTCGACGGTATTCGTTTTCCGTCCAAAATCTTCGACGGAATCCATTTTCCATCGAAAAACTTCACAAAATCAATTTCTTTTGCATTCGACGGAATTCATTTTCCGTCAAAAATCTTCGACGGAATCCATTTTCCGTCGAAAAACTTCACAAAATCAATTTCTTTTGCATTTATTTTATTTATCCATTTTCGACGGAATTCATTTTCCATCAAAAATCTTCGACGGAATCCATTTTCCGTCTAAAAACTTCACAAAATCAATTTCTTTTGCATTTATTTTATTAATCCATTTTCGACGAAATTCTTTTTCCGTCGAAAAACTTCACAAAATCAATTTTTTTGCATTTATTTTATTCATTCATTTTCAACGGAATACATTTTTCGTCAAAAATCTTCGACGGAATCCATTTTTCATCGAAAAACTTCGTAAAATCAATTTCTTTTGCATTTATTTTATTCATCCATTTTCGACGGAATTCATTTTCCGTCCAAAATCTTCGACGGAATCCATTTTCCGTCGAAAAACTTCACAAAATCAATTTCTTTTGCATTTATTTTATTCATCCATTTTCGACGAAATTCATTTTCCGTCAAAAATCTTCGACGGAATCCATTTTCCGTCGAAAAACTTCACATAATCAATTTGTTTTGCATTTATTTTATTCATCCATTTTCGACGGAATTCATTTTCCGTCAAAAATCTTCGACGGAATCCATTTTCCGTCGAAAAACTTCACAAAATCAATTTCTTTTGCATTTATTTTATTCATCCGTTTTCGATGGAATTCATTTTCTGTCAAAAATATTCGACGGAATCCATTTTCCGTAAAAAATGTTCTACGGAATCCATTTTCCGTCGAAAAACTTTACAAAATCAATTTCTTTTGCATTTATTTTATTCATCCATTTTCGACGGAATTCATTTTCCGTCCAAAATCTTCGACGGAATCCATTTTACGTCGAAAAACTTCACAAAATCAATTTCTTTTGCATTTATTTTATTCATCCATTTTCGACGGAATCCGTTTTCCATCGAAAAATTTCACAATATCAATTTCTTTTGCATTTATTTTATTCATCCATTTTCGACGGAATTCATTTTCCGTCGAAAAACTTCACAAAATAAATTTCTTTTGCATTAATTTAATTCATCCATTTTCGACGGAATACATTTTCCGTCAAAAATCTTCGACGGAATCCATTTTCCGTCAAAAATCATCACAAAATCAATTTCTTTTGCATTTATTTTATTAATCCGTTTTCGACGGAATACATTTTTCGTCCAAAATCTTCGACGGAATCCATTTTTCGTCGATAAACTTCATAAAATCAATTTCTTTTGCATTTATTTTATTCATCCATTTTCGACGAAATTCATTTTCCTTCAAAAATCTTCGACGGCATCTATTTTCCGTCGAAAAAATTCACAAAATCAATTTCTTTTGCATTTATTTTATTCATCCATTTTCGACGGAATTCATTTTCCGTCCAAAATCTTCCACGGAATCCATTTTCCGTCGAAAAACTTCACAAAATCAATTTCTTTTGCATGTATTTTATTAATCCGTTTTCAACGAAATTCTTTTTCCGTCGAAAAACTACACAAAAACAATTTCTTTTGCATTTATTTATTCATCCATTTTCGACGGAATACATTTTTCGTCAAAAATCTTCGACGAAATCCATTTTCCATCTTAAAACTTCATAAAATCAATTTCTTTTGCATTTATTTTATTCATCCATTTTCGACGGAATTCATTTTCCGTCCAAAATCTTCGACGGAATCCATTTTACGTCGAAAAACTTCACAAAATCAATTTCTTTTGCATTTATTTTATTCATCCATTTTCGACGGAATTCATTTTCCGTTAAAAATCTTCGACGGAATCCATTTTCCATCGAAAAACTTCATAAAATCAATTTCTTTTGCATTTATTTTATTCATCCATTTTCGACGGAATCCGTTTTCCATCGAAAAATTTCACAATATCAATTTCTTTTGCATTTATTTTATTCATCCATTTTCGACGGAATTCATTTTCCGTCGAAAAACTTCACAAAATAAATTTCTTTTGCATTAATTTAATTCATCCATTTTCGACGGAATACATTTTCCGTCAATAATCTTCGACGGAATCCATTTTCCGTCAAAAATCATCACAAAATCAATTTCTTTTGCATTTATTTTATTATTCCGTTTTCGACGGAATACATTTTTCGTCAAAAATCTTCGACGGAATCCATTTTTCGTCGATAAACTTCATAAAATCAATTTCTTTTGCATTTATTTTATTCATCCATTTTCGACGAAAATCATTTTCCTTCAAAAATCTTCGACGGCATCTATTTTCCGTCGAAAAAAATTCACAAAATCAATTTCTTTTGCATTTATTTTATTCATCCATTTTCGACGGAATTCATTTTCCGTCAAAAATCTTTGACGGAATCCATTTTCCGTCGAAAAACTTCACAAAATCAATTTCTTTTGCATTTATTTTATTCATCCATTTTCGACGGAATTCATTTTCCAACAAAAATCTTCGACGGAATCCATTTTCCGTCTAAAAACTTCACAAAATCAATTTCTTTTGCATTTATTTTATTAATCCAATTTCGACGAAATTCTTTTTCCGTCGAAAAACTTCACAAAATCAATTTCTTTTGCATTTATTTTATTCATCCATTTTCGACGGAATACATTTTTCGTCAAAAATCTTCGACAGAGTCCATTTTTCATCGAAAAACTTCGTAAAATCAATTTCTTTTGCATTTATTTTATTCATCCATTTTCTACGGAATTCATTTTCCGTCCTTCGAAAATCTTCGTCTTTTGCATTTATTTTATTCATCCATTTTCCGTCGAAAAACTTCACAAAATCAATTTCTTTTGCATTTATTTTATTCATCCATTTTCGACGGAATTCATTTTCCGTCAAAAATCTTCGACGGAATCCATTTTCCGTAAAAAATGTTCTACGGAATCCATTTTCCGTCGAAAAACTTCACAAAATCAATTTCTTTTGCATTTATTTTATTCATCCATTATCGACGGAATCCGTTTTCCATCGAAAAATTTCACAATATCAATTTCTTTTGCATTTATTTTATTCATCTATTTTCGACGGAATTCATTTTCCGTCGAAAAACTTCACAAAATAAATTTCTTTTGCATTAATTTAATTCATCCATTTTCGACGGAATACATTTTCCGTCAAAAATCTTCGACGGAATCCATTTTGCGTCGTAAAACTCACAAAATCCATTTTCTTTGCATTTATTTTATTATTCCGTTTTCGACGAAATCCTTTTTCCGTCGAAAAATTTCACAAAATCAATTTCTTTTGCATTTATTTTAGTCATCCGTTTTCGACGGAATACATTTTTCGTCAAAAATCTTCGTCAGAATCTATTTTTCGTCGAAAAACTTCATCAAATCAATTTCTATTGCATTTATTTTATTCATCCGTTTTCGACGGAATTCATTTTCCGTCAAAAATCTTCACAAAATCAATTTCTTTTGCATTT
The DNA here is from genome assembly GCA_032173675.1 of Gastrolobium villosum. Classification (NCBI taxonomy): domain Eukaryota; kingdom Viridiplantae; phylum Streptophyta; class Magnoliopsida; order Fabales; family Fabaceae; genus Gastrolobium; species Gastrolobium villosum. Next base: position 55,495 of record JAVKPL010012444.1, on the reverse strand, counting down.
ATTTTATTAATACGTTTTCGACGGAAAACATTTTTCTTCAAAAATCTTCGACGGAATCCATTTTCCGTCGAAAAAATTCGCAAAATCAATTTCTATTGCATTTATTTTATTCATCCGTTTTCGACGGAATTCATTTTCATTCAAAAATCTTCACAAAATCAATTTCTTTTGCATTTATTTTATTAATCCATTTTCGTCGGAATTCATTTTCCGTCAAAATCTTCGACGAAATCCATTTTCCATCAAAAATCTTCTACGGAATCCATTTTCCGTCGAAAAATTTCAAAAAATCAATTTCTTTTGCATTTATTTTATTATTCCGTTTTCAACGAAATTCTTTTTCTGTCGAAAAACTTCACAAAATCAATTTCTTTTGCATTTTTTTATTCATCCGTTTTCGACGGAATTCATTTTCGGTCAAAAATCTTCGACGGAATCCATTTTCCGTCGAAAAACTTCACAAAATCAATTTCTTTTACATTTTTTTATTCATCCGTTTTCGGTGAAATTCATTTTCGGTCAAAAATCTTCGACGGAATCCATTTTCTGTCGAATAACTTCCCAAAATCAATTTCTTTTGCATTTATTTTATTCATCCGTTTTCGACGGAATACATTTTTCGTCAAAAATCTTCGACGGAATCCATTTTCCAACCAAAAACTTCATAAAATCAATTTCTTTTGCATTTATTTTATTCATCCATTTTCGACGGAATTCATTTTCCGTCCAAAATCTTCGACGGAATCCATTTTCCGTCGAAAAACTTCACAAATTTAATTTCTTTTGCATGTATTTTATTAATCCGTTTTCGACGAAATTCTTTTTCCGTCGAAAAACTACACAAAAACAATTTCTTTTGCATTTATTTATTCATCCATTTTCGACGGAATACATTTTTCGTCAAAAATCTTCGACGAAATCCATTTTCCATCTTAAAACTTCATAAAATCAATTTCTTTTGCATTTATTTTATTCATCCATTTTCGACGGAATTCATTTTCCGTCCAAAATCTTCGACGGAATCCGTTTTACGTCGAAAAACTTCACAAAATCAATTTCTTTTGCATTTATTTTATTCATCCATTTTCGACGGAATTCATTTTCCGTCAAAAATCTTCGACGGAATCCATTTTCCATCGAAAAACTTCATAAAATCAATTTCTTTTGCATTTATTTTATTCATCCATTTTCGACGGAATCCGTTTTCCATCGAAAAATTTCACAATATCAATTTCTTTTGCATTTATTTTATTCATCCATTTTCGACGGAATACATTTTCCGTCAAAAATCTTCGACGGAATCCATTTTGCGTCGAAAAACTCACAAAATCAATTTTCTTTGCATTTATTTTATTAATCCGTTTTCGACGAAATCCTTTTTCCGTCGAAAAACTTCGAAAAATCAATTTCTTTTACATTTATTTTATTAATCCATGTTCGACGGAATTCATATTCCGTTGAAACACTTCACAAAATAAATTTCTTTTGCATTAATTTAAATCGTTCATTTTCGACGGAAAACATTTTTCGTCAAAAATCTTCGACGGAATCCATTTTGCGTCGAAAAACATAATAAAGTCAATTTCTTTTGCATTTATTTTATTCATCCGTTTTCGACGGAATTAATTTTCCGTCAAAAATCTTCGACGGAATCCATTTTCCATCAAAAATCTTCTACGGAATCCATTTTCCGTCGAAAAACTTCAAAAAATCAATTTCTTTTGCATTTATTTTATTATATCCGTTTTCGACGCAATTTTTTTTCCTGTCGAAAAACTTCACAAAATCAATTTATTTTGTATTTATTTTATTCATCCATTTTCGACGGAATTCATTTTCCGTCAAAAATCTTCTACGGAATCCATTTTCCATCGAAAAACTTCGAAAAATCATTTTCTTTTACATTTATTTTATTAATACATGTTCGACGGAATTCATTTTCCGTTGAAACACTTCACAAAATAAATTTCTTTTGCATTAATTTAATTCATTCATTTTCGACGGAAAACATTTTTCGTCAAAAATCTTCGACGGAATCCATTTTGCGTCGAAAAACTTAATAAAGTCAATTTCTTTTGCATTTATTTTATTCATCCGTTTTCGACGGAATTCATTTTCCGTCCAAAATCTTCGACGGAATCCATTTTCCATCAAAAATCTTCTACGGAATCCATTTTCCGTCAAAAAACTTCAAAAAATCAATTTCTTTTGCATTTATTTTATTATATCCGTTTTCGACGAAATTTTTTTTCCTGTCGAAAAACTTCACAAAATCAATTTATTTTGTATTTATTTTATTCATCCATTTTCGACGGAATTCGTTTTCCGTCAAAAATCTTCGACGGAATCCATTTTCCGTCGAAAAACTTACAAAATCAATTTCCTTTGTATTTATTTTATTAATCTGTTTTCGACGAAATTCTTTTTCCGTCGAAAAACTTCAGAAAATCAATTTCTTTTGTATTTATTTTAGTCATCCGTTTTCGACGAAATACTTTTTTCGTCAAAAATCTTCGACGGAATCCAATTTTCGTCGAAAAACTTCATAAAATAATTTCTTTTGCATTTATTTTATTCTTCCAGTTTCGACGGAATTCATTTTCCATCAAAAATGTTCACAAAATCAATTTCTTTTGTATTTATTTTATTAATCTGTTTTCGACGGAATACATTTTTCATCAAAAATCTTCGATGGAATCCATTTTCCGTCGAATAACTTCACAAAATCAATTTCTTTTGCATTTATTTTATTCATCCATTTTCGACGGAATTCATTTTCCGCCAAAAATCATCGACGGAATCCATTTTCCGTCGAAAAACTTCACAAAGTCAATTTCTTTTGCATTTATTTTATTCATCCAATTTCGACGGAATTCATTTTCCGTCAAAAATCTTCGACGGAATCGATTTTCCGTAGAAAAACTTCACAAAATCAATTTCTTTTGCATTTATTTAATTCATCCGTTTTCGATGGAATTCATTTGCCGTCAAAAATCTTCGACGGAATCCATTTTCCTTGAAAAATCTTCTACGGAATCCATTTTCCGTCGAAAAAATCACAAAATCAATTTCTTTTGCATTTATTTTATTCATCCGTTTTCGATGGAATTCATTTTCCGTCAAAAATCTTCTACAGAATCCATTTTCCTTCGAAAAACAGCACAAAATCAATTTCTTTTGCATTTACTTTATTCATCTGTTTTCGGCGGAATTTGTTTTTTGTCGAAAAACTTCACAAAATCAATTTCTTTTGAATTTATTTTATTCATCCGTTTTCGAAGGAATCCGTTTTGCGTCAAAAAACTTAATAAAGTCAATTTCTTTTGCATTTATTTTATTCATCCGTTTTCGACGGAATTCATTTTCCGTCAAAAATCTTCGACGGAATCCATTTTCCATCAAAAATCTTCGACGGAATCCATTTTCCGTCGAAAAACTTCAAAAAATCAATTTCTTTTGCATTTATTTTATTATATCCGTTTTCGACGAAATTTTTTTTCCTGTCGAAAAACTTCACAAAATCAATTTATTTTGTATTTATTTTATTCATCTATTTTCGACGGAATTCATTTTCCGTCAAAAATCTTCGACAGAATCCATTTTCCGTCGAAAAACTTCACAAAATCAATTTCTTTTGCATTTATTTTATTCATCCGTTTTCGATAGAATTCATTTTCCGTCAAAAATCTTCGAAGGACTCCATTTTCCGTCAAAAATCTTCTACAGAATCCATTTTCCTTCGAAAAACAGCACAAAATCAATTTCTTTTGCATTTACTTTATTCATCTGTTTTCGGCGGAATTTGTTTTTTGTCGAAAAACTTCACAAAATCAATTTCTTTTGAATTTATTTTATTCATCCGTTTTCGAAGGAATCCGTTTTGCGTCGAAAAACTTAATAAAGTCAATTTCTTTTGCATTTATTTTATTCATCCGTTTTCGACGGAATTCATTTTCCGTCAAAAATCTTCGACGGAATCCATTTTCCATCAAAAATCTTCTACGGAAACCATTTTCCGTCGAAAAACTTCAAAAAATCAATTTCTTTTGCATTTATTTTATTATATCCGTTTTCGACGAAATTTTTTTTCCTGTCGAAAAACTTCACAAAATCAATTTATTTTGTATTTATTTTATTCATCCATTTTCGACGGAATTCATTTTCCGTCAAAAATCTTCGACGGAATCCATTTTCCATCAAAAATCTTCTACGGAATCCATTTTCCGTCGAAAAACTTCGAAAAATCAATTTCTTTTACATTTATTTTATTAATCCATGTTCGACGGAAATCATATTCCGTTGAAACACTTCACAAAATAAATTTCTTTTGCATTAATTTAAATCGTTCATTTTCGACGGAAAACATCTTTCGTCAAAAATCTTTGACGGAATCCATTTTGCGTCGAAAAACATAATAAAGTCAATTTCTTTTGCATTTATTTTATTCATCCGTTTTCGACGGAATTAATTTTCCGTCAAAAATCTTCGACGGAATCCATTTTCCATCAAAAATCTTCTACGGAATCCATTTTCCGTCGAAAAACTTCAAAAAATCAATTTCTTTTGCATTTATTTTATTATATCCGTTTTCGACGAAATTTTTTTTCCTGTCGAAAAACTTCACAAAATCAATTTATTTTGTATTTATTTTATTCATCCATTTTCGACGGAATTCATTTTCCGTCAAAAATCTTCTACGGAATCCATTTTCCATCGAAAAACTTCGAAAAATCATTTTCTTTTACATTTATTTTATTAATACATGTTCGACGGAATTCATTTTCCGTTGAAACACTTCACAAAATAAATTTCTTTTGCATTAATTTAATTCATTCATTTTCGACGGAAAACATTTTTCGTCAAAAATCTTCGACGGAATCCATTTTGCGTCGAAAAACTTAATAAAGTCAATTTCTTTTGCATTTATTTTATTCATCCGTTTTCGACGGAATTCATTTTCCGTCAAAAATCTTCGACGGAATCCATTTTCCATCAAAAATCTTCTACGGAATCCATTTTCCGTCAAAAAACTTCAAAAAATCAATTTCTTTTGCATTTATTTTATTATATCCGTTTTCGACGAAATTTTTTTTCCTGTCGAAAAACTTCACAAAATCAATTTATTTTGTATTTATTTTATTCATCCATTTTCGACGGAATTCATTTTCCGTCAAAAATCATCGACGGAATCCATTTTCCGTCGAAAAACTTACAAAATCAATTTCCTTTGTATTTATTTTATTAATCTGTTTTCGACGAAATTCTTTTTCCGTCGAAAAACTTCAGAAAATCAATTTCTTTTGTATTTATTTTAGTCATCCGTTTTCGACGAAATACTTTTTTCGTCAAAAATCTTCGACGGAATCCAATTTTCGTCGAAAAACTTCATAAAATAATTTCTTTTGCATTTATTTTATTCTTCCATTTTCGACGGAATTCATTTTCCATCAAAAATGTTCACAAAATCAATTTCTTTTGTATTTATTTTATTAATCCGTTTTCGACGGAATACATTTTTCATCAAAAATCTTCGATGGAATCCATTTTCCGTCGAATAACTTCACAAAATCAATTTCTTTTGCATTTATTTTATTCATCCATTTTCGACGGAATTCATTTTCCGCCAAAAATCATCGACGGAATCCATTTTCCGTCGAAAAACTTCACAAAGTCAATTTCTTTTGCATTTATTTTATTCATCCATTTTCGACGGAATTCATTTTCCGTCAAAAATCTTCGACGGAATCGATTTTCCGTAGAAAAACTTCACAAAATCAATTTCTTTTGCATTTATTTAATTCATCCGTTTTCGATGGAATTCATTTGCCGTCAAAAATCTTCGACGGAATCCATTTTCCTTGAGAAATCTTCTACGGAACCCATTTTCCGTCGAAAAAATCACAAAATCAATTTCTTTTGCATTTATTTTATTCATCCGTTTTCGATGGAATTCATTTTCCGTCAAAAATCTTCTACAGAATCCATTTTCCTTCGAAAAACAGCACAAAATCAATTTCTTTTGCATTTACTTTATTCATCTGTTTTCGACGGAATTTGTTTTTTGTCGAAAAACTTCACAAAATCAATTTCTTTTGAATTTATTTTATTCATCCGTTTTCGAAGGAATCCGTTTTGCGTCGAAAAACTTAATAAAGTCAATTTCTTTTGCATTTATTTTATTCATCCGTTTTCGACGGAATTCATTTTCCGTCAAAAATCTTCGACGGAATCCATTTTCCATCAAAAATCTTCGACGGAATCCATTTTCCGTCGAAAAACTTCAAAAAATCAATTTCTTTTGCATTTATTTTATTCATCCATTTTCAGCGGAATTCATTTTCCGTCAAAAATCTTCGACGGAATCCATTTTTCGTCGAAAAACTTCATAAAAACAATTTCTTTTTGCATTTATTTTATTCATCCATTTTCGACGGAATCCGTTTTCCGTCAAAAATCTTCGACGGAATCCGTTTTGCGTCGAAAAACTCAAAAAATCAATTTTCTTTGCATTTATTTTATTAATCCGTTTTCGACGAAATCCTTTTTCCGTCGAAAAACTTCACAAAATCAATTTCTTTTGCATTTATTTTATTATATCCGTTTTCGACGAAATTTTTTTTCCTGTCGAAAAACTTCACTAAATCAATTTATTTTGTATTTATTTTATTCATCCATTTTCGACGGAATTCGTTTTCCGTCAAAAATCTTCGACGGAATCCATTTTCCGTCGAAAAACTTACAAAATCAATTTCCTTTGTATTTATTTTATTAATCTGTTTTCGACGAAATTCTTTTTCCGTCGAAAAACTTCAGAAAATCAATTTCTTTTGTATTTATTTTAGTCATCCGTTTTCGACGAAATACTTTTTTCGTCAAAAATCTTCGACGGAATCCAATTTTCGTCGAAAAACTTCATAAAATAATTTCTTTTGCATTTATTTTATTCTTCCAGTTTCGACGGAATTCATTTTCCATCAAAAATGTTCACAAAATCAATTTCTTTTGTATTTATTTTATTAATCTGTTTTCGACGGAATACATTTTTCATCAAAAATCTTCGATGGAATCCATTTTCCGTCGAATAACTTCACAAAATCAATTTCTTTTGCATTTATTTTATTCATCCATTTTCGACGGAATTCATTTTCCGCCAAAAATCATCGACGGAATCCATTTTCCGTCGAAAAACTTCACAAAGTCAATTTCTTTTGCATTTATTTTATTCATCCAATTTCGACGGAATTCATTTTCCGTCAAAAATCTTCGACGGAATCGATTTTCCGTAGAAAAACTTCACAAAATCAATTTCTTTTGCATTTATTTAATTCATCCGTTTTCGATGGAATTCATTTGCCGTCAAAAATCTTCGACGGAATCCATTTTCCTTGAAAAATCTTCTACGGAATCCATTTTCCGTCGAAAAAATCACAAAATCAATTTCTTTTGCATTTATTTTATTCATCCGTTTTCGATGGAATTCATTTTCCGTCAAAAATCTTCACAAAATCATTTTCCTTCGAAAAACAGCACAAAATCAATTTCTTTTGCATTTACTTTATTCATCTGTTTTCGGCGGAATTTGTTTTTTGTCGAAAAACTTCACAAAATCAATTTCTTTTGAATTTATTTTATTCATCCGTTTTCGAAGGAATCCGTTTTGCGTCAAAAAACTTAATAAAGTCAATTTCTTTTGCATTTATTTTATTCATCCGTTTTCGACGGAATTCATTTTCCGTCAAAAATCTTCGACGGAATCCATTTTCCATCAAAAATCTTCGACGGAATCCATTTTCCGTCGAAAAACTTCAAAAAATCAATTTCTTTTGCATTTATTTTATTATATCCGTTTTCGACGAAATTTTTTTTCCTGTCGAAAAACTTCACAAAATCAATTTATTTTGTATTTATTTTATTCATCCATTTTCGACGGAATTCATTTTCCGTCAAAAATCTTCTACGGAATCCATTTTCCATCGAAAAACTTCGAAAAATCATTTTCTTTTTTATTTTATTAATACATGTTCGACGGAATTCATTTTCCGTTGAAACACTTCACAAAATAAATTTCTTTTGCATTAATTTAATTCATTCATTTTCGACGGAAAACATTTTTCGTCAAAAATCTTCGACGGAATCCATTTTGCGTCGAAAAACTTAATAAAGTCAATTTCTTTTGCATTTATTTTATTCATCCGTTTTCGACGGAATTCATTTTCCGTCAAAAATCTTCGACGGAATCCATTTTCCATCAAAAATCTTCTACGGAATCCATTTTCCGTCAAAAAACTTCAAAAAATCAATTTCTTTTGCATTTATTTTATTATATCCGTTTTCGACGAAATTTTTTTTCCTGTCGAAAAACTTCACAAAATCAATTTATTTTGTATTTATTTTATTCATCCATTTTCGACGGAATTCATTTTCCGTCAAAAATCTTCGACGGAATCCATTTTCCGTCGAAAAACTTACAAAATCAATTTCCTTTGTATTTATTTTATTAATCTATTTTCGACGAAATTCTTTTTCCGTCGAAAAACTTCAGAAAATCAATTTCTTTTGTATTTATTTTAGTCATCCGTTTTCGACGAAATACTTTTTTCGTCAAAAATCTTCGACGGAATCCAATTTTCGTCGAAAAACTTCATAAAATAATTTCTTTTGCATTTATTTTATTCTTCCATTTTCGACGGAATTCATTTTCCATCAAAAATGTTCACAAAATCAATTTCTTTTGTATTTATTTTATTAATCTGTTTTCGACGGAATACATTTTTCATCAAAAATCTTCGATGGAATCCATTTTCCGTCGAATAACTTCACAAAATCAATTTCTTTTGCATTTATTTTATTCATCCATTTTCGACGGAATTCATTTTCCGCCAAAAATCATCGACGGAATCCATTTTCCGTCGAAAAACTTCACAAAATCAATTTCTTTTGCATTTATTTTATTCATCCATTTTCGACGGAATTCATTTTCCGTCAAAAATCTTCGACGGAATCGATTTTCCGTAGAAAAACTTCACAAAATCAATTTCTTTTGCATTTATTTAATTCATCCGTTTTCGATGGAATTCATTTGCCGTCAAAAATCTTCGACGGAATCCATTTTCCTTGAAAAATCTTCTACAGAATCCATTTTCCGTCGAAAAAATCACAAAATCAATTTCTTTTGCATTTATTTTATTCATCCGTTTTCGACGGAATACATTCATCCGTTTTCGAAAAAAAGTCTTTCTTTTGCATTTATTTTATTCGGAATCCATTTTTCGTCGAAAAATTGATAAAATCAATTTCTTTTGCATTTATTTTATTCATCCATTTTCAGCGGAATTCATTTTCCGTCAAAAATCTTCGACGGAATCCATTTTTCGTCGAAAAACTTCATAAAAACAATTTCTTTTTGCATTTATTTTATTCATCCATTTTCGACGGAATCCGTTTTCCGTCAAAAATCTTCGACGGAATCCATTTTGCGTCGAAAAACTCAAAAAAATCAATTTTCTTTGCATTTATTTTATTAATCCGTTTTCGACGAAATCCTTTTTCCGTCGAAAAACTTCACAAAATCAATTTCTTTTGCATTTATTTTAGTCATCCGTTTTCGACGGAATACATTTTTCGTCAAAAATCTTTGACGGAATCCATTTTCCGTCGAAAAACTTCACAAAATCAATTTCTTTTGCATTTATTTTATTTATCCATTTTCGACGGAATTCATTTTCTGTCAAAAATCTTCGACGGAATCTATTTTCCGTCGAAAAACTTCGCAAAATCAATTTCTTTTGCATTTATTTTATTCATCCGTTTTCGACGGAATTCATTTTCCGTCAAAAATCTTCACAAAATCAATTTCTTTTGCATTTATTTTATTAATCCATTTTCGACGGAAAACATTTTTCGTCAAAATCTTCGACGGAATCCATTTTGCGTCGAAAAACTTCATAAAGTCAATTTCTTTTGCATTTATTTTATTCATCCGTTTTCGACGGAATTCATTTTCCGTCAAAAATCTTCGACGGAATCCATTTTCCATCAAAAATCTTCTACGGAATCCATTTTCCGTCAAAAAACTTCAAAAAATCAATTTCTTTTGCATTTATTTTATTATTCCATTTTCGACGAAATTCTTTTTGTGTCGAAAAACTTCAGAAAATCAATTTCTTTTGCATTTATTTTATTCATCCATTTTCGACGGAATTCATTTTCCGTCAAAAATCTTCGACGGAATCCATTTTCCGTCGAAAAACTTCACAAAATCAATTTCTTTTGCATTTATTTTATTCATCCATTTTCGACGGAATTCATTTTCCGTCGAAAAACTTCAAAAAATCAATTTCTTTTACTTTTATTTTATTAATCCATGTTCGGCGGAATTCATTTTCCGTTGAAAAACTTCACAAAATAAATTTCTTTTGCACTAATTTAATTCATTCATTTTCGACGAAATACATTTTCTGTCCAAAATCTTCGACAGAATCCATTTTCCGTCGAAAAACTTCATAAAATAAATTTCTTTTGTATTTATTTTTTTCATCCATTTTCGACGGAATTCATTTTGCGTAAAAAATCTTCGACAGAATCCATTTTCCGTCGAAAAACTTCACAAAATCAATTTCTTTTGCATTTATTTTATTCATCCGTTTTCGAAGGAATTCATTTTCCGTCAAAAATCTTCGAAGGACTCCATTTTCCGTCAAAAATCTTCTACAGAATCCATTTTCCTTCGAAAAATAGCACAAAATCAATTTCTTTTGCATTTACTTTATTCATCTGTTTTCGGCGGAATTTGTTTTCTGTCGAAAAACTTCACAAAATCAATTTCTTTTGAATTTATTTTATTCATCCGTTTTCGAAGGAATCCGTTTTGCGTCGAAAAATAACAAAGTCAATTTCTTTTGCATTTATTTTATTCATCCGTTTTCGACGGAATTCATTTTTCGTCAAAAATCTTCAACGGAATCCATTTTCCATCAAAAATCTTCTACGGAATCCATTTTCCGTCGAAAAACTTCAGAAAATCAATTTCTTTTGCATTTATTTTATTATATCCGTTTTCGACGAAATTTTTTTTCCTGTCGAAAAACTTCACAAAATCAATTTATTTTGTATTTATTTTATTCATCCATTTTCGACGGAATTCATTTTCCGTCAAAAATCTTCGACGGAATCCATTTTCCATCAAAAATCTTCTACGGAATCCATTTTCCGTCGAAAAACTTCGAAAAATCAATTTCTTTTACATTTATTTTATTAATCCATGTTCGACGGAATTCATTTTCCGTTGAAACACTTCACAAAATAAATTTCTTTTGCATTAATTTAATTCATTCATTTTCGACGGAAAACATTTTTCGTCAAAAATCTTCGACGGAATCCATTTTGCGTCGAAAAACTTAATAAAGTCAATTTCTTTTGCATTTATTTTATTCATCCGTTTTCGACGGAATTCATTTTCCGTCAAAAATCTTCGACGGAATCCATTTTCCATCAAAAATCTTCTACGGAATCCATTTTCCGTCGAAAAACTTCAAAAAATCAATTTCTTTTGCATTTATTTTATTATATCCGTTTTCGACGAAATTTTTTTTCCTGTCTAAAAACTTCACAAAATCAATTTATTTTGTATTTATTTTATTCATCCATTTTCGACGGAATTCATTTTCCGTCAAAAATCTTCTACGGAATCCATTTTCCGTCGAAAAACTTTGAAAAATCATTTTCTTTTACATTTATTTTATTAATCCATGTTTGACGGAATTCATTTTCCGTTGAAACACATCACAAAATAAATTTCTTTTGCATTAATTTATTTCATTCATTTTCGACGGAAAACATTTTTCGTCAAAAATCTTCGACGGAATCCATTTTGCGTCGAAAAACTTAATAAATTCAATTTCTTTTGCATTTATTTTATTCATCCATTTTCGATGGAAATCATTTTCCGTCAAAAATCTTCGAAGGAATCCATTTTCCGTCAAAAATCTTTTACGGAATCCATTTTCCGTCGAAAAACTTCAAAAAATCAATTTCTTTTGCATTTATTTTATTATATCCGTTTTCGACGAAATTTTTTTTCCTGTTGAAAAACTTCACAAAATCAATTTATTTTGTATTTATTTTATTCATCCATTTTCGACGGAATTCATTTTCCGTCAAAAATCTTCTACGGAATCCATTTTCCGTCGAAAAACTTCGAAAAATCAATTTCTTTTACATTTATTTTATTAATCCATGTTCGACGGAATTCATTTTCCGTTGAAACACTTCACAAAATAAATTTCTTTTGCATTAATTTAAATCGTTCATTTTCGACGGAAAACATTTTTCGTCAAAAATCTTCGACGGAATCCATTTTGCGTCGAAAAACTTAATAAAGTCAATTTCTTTTGCATTTATTTTATTCATCCGTTTTCGACGGAATTCATTTTTCGTCAAAAATCTTCGACGGAATCCATTTTCCATCAAAAATCTTCTACGGAATCCATTTTCCGTCGAAAAACTTCAAAAAATCAATTTCTTTTGCATTTATTTTATTATATCCGTTTTCGACGAAATTTTTTTTCCTGTCGAAAAACTTCACAAAATCAATTTATTTTGTATTTATTTTATTCATCCATTTTCGACGGAATTCATTTTCCGTCAAAAAAATCTTCTACGGAATCCATTTTCCGTCGAAAAACTTCGAAAAATCAATTTCTTTTGCATTTATTTTATTAATCCGTTTTCGACGGAATTTTTTTCCGTCGAAAAACTTCACAAAATCAATTTCTTTTGCATTTATTTAATTCATTCATTTTCGACGGAAAACATTTTTCGTCAAAAATCTTCGACGGAATCCATTTTGCGTCGAAAAACTTAATAAAGTCAATTTCTTTTGCATTTATTTTATTCATCCATTTTCGACGGAATTCATTTTCCGTCCAAAATCTTCGACGGGATCCATTTTCCGTCGAAAAACTTCAAAAAATCAATTTCTTTTGCATTTATTTTATTATATCCGTTTTCGACGAAATTTTTTTTCGAAAAACTTCACAAAATCAATTTATTTTGTATTTATTTTATTCATCCATTTTCGACGGAATTCGAAAAAATCTTCTACGGAATCCATTTTCCGTCGAAAAACTTCAAAAATCAATTTCTTTTACATTTATTTTATTAATCCATGTTCGACGGAATTCATTTTCCGTTGAAACACTTCACAAAATAAATTTCTTTTGCATTAATTTAATTCATTCATTTTCGACGGAAAACATTTTTCGTCAAAAATCTTCGACGGAATCCATTTTGCGTCGAAAAACTTAATAAAGTCAATTTCTTTTGCATTTATTTTATTCATCCGTTTTCGACGGAATTCATTTTCCGTCAAAAATCTTCGACGGAATCCATTTTCCATCAAAAATCTTCTACGGAATCCATTTTCCGTCGAAAAACTTCAAAAAATCAATTTCTTTTGCATTTATTTTATTATATCCGTTTTCGACGAAATTTTTTTTCCTGTCTAAAAACTTCACAAAATCAATTTATTTTGTATTTATTTTATTCATCCATTTTCGACGGAATTCATTTTCCGTCAAAAATCTTCTACGGAATCCATTTTCCGTCGAAAAACTTTGAAAAATCATTTTCTTTTACATTTATTTTATTAATCCATGTTTGACGGAATTCATTTTCCGTTGAAACACATCACAAAATAAATTTCTTTTGCATTAATTTATTTCATTCATTTTCGACGGAAAACATTTTTCGTCAAAAATCTTCGACGGAATCCATTTTGCGTCGAAAAACTTAATAAATTCAATTTCTTTTGCATTTATTTTATTCATCCATTTTCGATGGAAATCATTTTCCGTCAAAAATCTTCGAAGGAATCCATTTTCCGTCAAAAATCTTTTACGGAATCCATTTTCCGTCGAAAAACTTCAAAAAATCAATTTCTTTTGCATTTATTTTATTATATCCGTTTTCGACGAAATTTTTTTTCCTGTCGAAAAACTTCACAAAATCAATTTATTTTGTATTTATTTTATTCATCCATTTTCGACGGAATTCATTTTCCGTCAAAAATCTTCTACGGAATCCATTTTCCGTCGAAAAACTTCGAAAAATCAATTTCTTTTACATTTATTTTATTAATCCATGTTCGACGGAATTCATTTTCCGTTGAAACACTTCACAAAATAAATTTCTTTTGCATTAATTTAAATCGTTCATTTTCGACGGAAAACATTTTTCGTCAAAAATCTTCGACGGAATCCATTTTGCGTCGAAAAACTTAATAAAGTCAATTTCTTTTGCATTTATTTTATTCATCCGTTTTCGACGGAATTCATTTTTCGTCAAAAATCTTCAACGGAATCCATTTTCCATCAAAAATCTTCTACGGAATCCATTTTCCGTCGAAAAACTTCAGAAAATCAATTTCTTTTGCATTTATTTTATTATATCCGTTTTCGACGAAATTTTTTTTCCTGTCGAAAAACTTCACAAAATCAATTTATTTTGTATTTATTTTATTCATCCATTTTCGACGGAATTCATTTTCCGTCAAAAATCTTCGACGGAATCCATTTTCCATCAAAAATCTTCTACGGAATCCATTTTCCGTCGAAAAACTTCGAAAAATCAATTTCTTTTACATTTATTTTATTAATCCATGTTCGACGGAATTCATTTTCCGTTGAAACACTTCACAAAATAAATTTCTTTTGCATTAATTTAATTCATTCATTTTCGACGGAAAACATTTTTCGTCAAAAATCTTCGACGGAATCCATTTTGCGTCGAAAAACTTAATAAAGTCAATTTCTTTTGCATTTATTTTATTCATCCGTTTTCGACGGAATTCATTTTCCGTCAAAAATCTTCGACGGAATCCATTTTCCATCAAAAATCTTCTACGGAATCCATTTTCCGTCGAAAAACTTCAAAAAATCAATTTCTTTTGCATTTATTTTATTATATCCGTTTTCGACGAAATTTTTTTTCCTGTCTAAAAACTTCACAAAATCAATTTATTTTGTATTTATTTTATTCATCCATTTTCGACGGAATTCATTTTCCGTCAAAAATCTTCTACGGAATCCATTTTCCGTCGAAAAACTTCGAAAAATCATTTTCTTTTACATTTATTTTATTAATCCATGTTTGACGGAATTCATTTTCCGTTGAAACACTTCACAAAATAAATTTCTTTTGCATTAATTTATTTCATTCATTTTCGACGGAAAACATTTTTCGTCAAAAATCTTCGACGGAATCCATTTTGCGTCGAAAAACTTAATAAATTCAATTTCTTTTGCATTTATTTTATTCATCCGTTTTCGATGGAAATCATTTTCCGTCAAAAATCTTCGAAGGAATCCATTTTCCGTCAAAAATGTTCTACGGAATCCATTTTCCGTCTAAAAATTGCACAAAATCAATTTCTTTTGCATTTATTTTATTCATCCATTTTCGACGGAATTCATTTTCCGTCAAAAATCTTCAAAAAATCAATTTCTTTTACTTTTATTTTATTAATCCATGTTCGGCGGAATTCATTTTCCGTTGAAAAACTTCACAAAATAAATTTCTTTTGCACTAATTTAATTCATTCATTTTCGACGAAATACATTTTCTGTCCAAAATCTTCGACAGAATCCATTTTCCGTCGAAAAACTTCATAAAATAAATTTCTTTTGTATTTATTTTTTTCATCCATTTTCGACGGAATTCATTTTGCGTAAAAAATCTTCGACAGAATCCATTTTCCGTCGAAAAACTTCACAAAATCAATTTCTTTTGCATTTATTTTATTCATCCGTTTTCGAAGGAATTCATTTTCCGTCAAAAATCTTCTACAGAATCCATTTTCCTTCGAAAAATAGCACAAAATCAATTTCTTTTGCATTTACTTTATTCATCTGTTTTCGGCGGAATTTGTTTTCTGTCGAAAAACTTCACAAAATCAATTTCTTTTGAATTTATTTTATTCATCCGTTTTCGAAGGAATCCGTTTTGCGTCGAAAAACTTAATAAAGTCAATTTCTTTTGCATTTATTTTATTCATCCGTTTTCGACGGAATTCATTTTTCGTCAAAAATCTTCAACGGAATCCATTTTCCATCAAAAATCTTCTACGGAATCCATTTTCCGTCGAAAAACTTCAGAAAATCAATTTCTTTTGCATTTATTTTATTATATCCGTTTTCGACGAAATTTTTTTTCCTGTCGAAAAACTTCACAAAATCAATTTATTTTGTATTTATTTTATTCATCCATTTTCGACGGAATTCATTTTCCGTCAAAAATCTTCGACGGAATCCATTTTCCATTTTCCATCAAAAATCTTCTACGGAATCCATTTTCCGTCGAAAAACTTCGAAAAATCAATTTCTTTTACATTTATTTTATTAATCCATGTTCGACGGAATTCATTTTCCGTTGAAACACTTCACAAAATAAATTTCTTTTGCATTAATTTAATTCATTCATTTTCGACGGAAAACATTTTTCGTCAAAAATCTTCGACGGAATCCATTTTGCGTCGAAAAACTTAATAAAGTCAATTTCTTTTGCATTTATTTTATTCATCCGTTTTCGACGGAATTCATTTTCCGTCAAAAATCTTCGACGGAATCCATTTTCCATCAAAAATCTTCTACGGAATCCATTTTCCGTCGAAAAACTTCAAAAAATCAATTTCTTTTGCATTTATTTTATTATATCCGTTTTCGACGAAATTTTTTTTCCTGTCTAAAAACTTCACAAAATCAATTTATTTTGTATTTATTTTATTAATCCATTTTCGACGGAATTCATTTTCCGTCAAAAATCTTCTACGGAATCCATTTTCCGTCGAAAAACTTCGAAAAATCATTTTCTTTTACATTTATTTTATTAATCCATGTTTGACGGAATTCATTTTCCGTTGAAACACTTCACAAAATAAATTTCTTTTGCATTAATTTATTTCATTCATTTTCGACGGAAAACATTTTTCGTCAAAAATCTTCGACGGAATCCATTTTGCGTCGAAAAACTTAATAAATTCAATTTCTTTTGCATTTATTTTATTCATCCGTTTTCGATGGAAATCATTTTCCGTCAAAAATCTTCGAAGGAATCCATTTTCCGTCAAAAATGTTCTACGGAATCCATTTTCCGTCGAAAAACTGCACAAAATCAATTTCTTTTGCATTTATTTTATTCATCCATTTTCGACGGAATTCATTTTCCGTCAAAAATCTTCAAAAAATCAATTTCTTTTACTTTTATTTTATTAATCCATGTTCGGCGGAATTCATTTTCCGTTGAAAAACTTCACAAAATAAATTTCTTTTGCACTAATTTAATTCATTCATTTTCGACGAAATACATTTTCTGTCCAAAATCTTCGACAGAATCCATTTTCCGTCGAAAAACTTCATAAAATAAATTTCTTTTGTATTTATTTTTTTCATCCATTTTCGACGGAATTCATTTTGCGTAAAAAATCTTCGACAGAATCCATTTTCCGTCGAAAAACTTCACAAAATCAATTTCTTTTGCATTTATTTTATTCATCCGTTTTCGAAGGAATTCATTTTCCGTCAAAAATCTTCGAAGGACTCCATTTTCCGTCAAAAATCTTCTACAGAATCCATTTTCCTTCGAAAAATAGCACAAAATCAATTTCTTTTGCATTTACTTTATTCATCTGTTTTCGGCGGAATTTGTTTTCTGTCGAAAAACTTCACAAAATCAATTTCTTTTGAATTTATTTTATTCATCCGTTTTCGAAGGAATCCGTTTTGCGTCGAAAAACTTAATAAAGTCAATTTCTTTTGCATTTATTTTATTATTCATCCGTTTTCGACGGAATTCATTTTTCGTCAAAAATCTTCAACGGAATCCATTTTCCATCAAAAATCTTCTACGGAATCCATTTTCCGTCGAAAAACTTCAGAAAATCAATTTCTTTTGCATTTATTTTATTATATCCGTTTTCGACGAAATTTTTTTTCCTGTCGAAAAACTTCACAAAATCAATTTATTTTGTATTTATTTTATTCATCCATTTTCGACGGAATTCATTTTCCGTCAAAAATCTTCGACGGAATCCATTTTCCATCAAAAATCTTCTACGGAATCCATTTTCCGTCGAAAAACTTCGAAAAATCAATTTCTTTTACATTTATTTTATTAATCCATGTTCGACGGAATTCATTTTCCGTTGAAACACTTCACAAAATAAATTTCTTTTGCATTAATTTAATTCATTCATTTTCGACGGAAAACATTTTTCGTCAAAAATCTTCGACGGAATCCATTTTGCGTCGAAAAACTTAATAAAGTCAATTTCTTTTGCATTTATTTTATTCATCCGTTTTCGACGGAATTCATTTTCCGTCAAAAATCTTCGACGGAATCCATTTTCCATCAAAAATCTTCTACGGAATCCATTTTCCGTCGAAAAACTTCAAAAAATCAATTTCTTTTGCATTTATTTTATTATATCCGTTTTCGACGAAATTTTTTTTCCTGTCTAAAAACTTCACAAAATCAATTTATTTTGTATTTATTTTATTCATCCATTTTCGACGGAATTCATTTTCCGTCAAAAATCTTCTACGGAATCCATTTTCCGTCGAAAAACTTCGAAAAATCATTTTCTTTTACATTTATTTTATTAATCCATGTTTGACGGAATTCATTTTCCGTTGAAACACTTCACAAAATAAATTTCTTTTGCATTAATTTATTTCATTCATTTTCGACGGAAAACATTTTTCGTCAAAAATCTTCGACGGAATCCATTTTGCGTCGAAAAACTTAATAAATTCAATTTCTTTTGCATTTATTTTATTCATCCGTTTTCGATGGAAATCATTTTCCGTCAAAAATCTTCGAAGGAATCCATTTTCCGTCAAAAATGTTCTACGGAATCCATTTTCCGTCGAAAAACTGCACAAAATCAATTTCTTTTGCATTTATTTTATTCATCCATTTTCGACGGAATTCATTTTCCGTCAAAAATCTTCAAAAAATCAATTTCTTTTACTTTTATTTTATTAATCCATGTTCGGCGGAATTCATTTTCCGTTGAAAAACTTCACAAAATAAATTTCTTTTGCACTAATTTAATTCATTCATTTTCGACGAAATACATTTTCTGTCCAAAATCTTCGACAGAATCCATTTTCCGTCGAAAAACTTCATAAAATAAATTTCTTTTGTATTTATTTTTTTCATCCATTTTCGACGGAATTCATTTTGCGTAAAAAATCTTCGACAGAATCCATTTTCCGTCGAAAAACTTCACAAAATCAATTTCTTTTGCATTTATTTTATTCATCCGTTTTCGAAGGAATTCATTTTCCGTCAAAAATCTTCGAAGGACTCCATTTTCCGTCAAAAATCTTCTACAGAATCCATTTTCCTTCGAAAAATAGCACAAAATCAATTTCTTTTGCATTTACTTTATTCATCTGTTTTCGGCGGAATTTGTTTTCTGTCGAAAAACTTCACAAAATCAATTTCTTTTGAATTTATTTTATTCATCCGTTTTCGAAGGAATCCGTTTTGCGTCGAAAAACTTAATAAAGTCAATTTCTTTTGCATTTATTTTATTCATCCGTTTTCGACGGAATTCATTTTTCGTCAAAAATCTTCAACGGAATCCATTTTCCATCAAAAATCTTCTACGGAATCCATTTTCCGTCGAAAAACTTCAGAAAATCAATTTCTTTTGCATTTATTTTATTATATCCGTTTTCGACGAAATTTTTTTTCCTGTCGAAAAACTTCACAAAATCAATTTATTTTGTATTTATTTTATTCATCCATTTTCGACGGAATTCATTTCCGTCAAAAATCTTCGACGGAATCCATTTTCCATCAAAAATCTTCTACGGAATCCATTTTCCGTCGAAAAACTTCGAAAAATCAATTTCTTTTACATTTATTTTATTAATCCATGTTCGACGGAATTCATTTTCCGTTGAAACACTTCACAAAATAAATTTCTTTTGCATTAATTTAATTCATTCATTTTCGACGGAAAACATTTTTCGTCAAAAATCTTCGACGGAATCCATTTTGCGTCGAAAAACTTAATAAAGTCAATTTCTTTTGCATTTATTTTATTCATCCGTTTTCGACGGAATTCATTTTCCGTCAAAAATCTTCGACGGAATCCATTTTCCATCAAAAATCTTCTACGGAATCCATTTTCCGTCGAAAAACTTCAAAAAATCAATTTCTTTTGCATTTATTTTATTATATCCGTTTTCGACGAAATTTTTTTTCCTGTCTAAAAACTTCACAAAATCAATTTATTTTGTATTTATTTTATTCATCCATTTTCGACGGAATTCATTTTCCGTCAAAAATCTTCTACGGAATCCATTTTCCGTCGAAAAACTTCGAAAAATCATTTTCTTTTACATTTATTTTATTAATCCATGTTTGACGGAATTCATTTTCCGTTGAAACACTTCACAAAATAAATTTCTTTTGCATTAATTTATTTCATTCATTTTCGACGGAAAACATTTTTCGTCAAAAATCTTCGACGGAATCCATTTTGCGTCGAAAAACTTAATAAATTCAATTTCTTTTGCATTTATTTTATTCATCCGTTTTCGATGGAAATCATTTTCCGTCAAAAATCTTCGAAGGAATCCATTTTCCGTCAAAAATCTTCTACGGAATCCATTTTCCGTCGAAAAACTGCACAAAATCAATTTCTTTTGCATTTATTTTATTCATCCATTTTCGACGGAATTCATTTTCCGTCAAAAATCTTCAAAAAATCAATTTCTTTTACTTTTATTTTATTAATCCATGTTCGGCGGAATTCATTTTCCGTTGAAAAACTTCACAAAATAAATTTCTTTTGCACTAATTTAATTCATTCATTTTCGACGAAATACATTTTCTGTCCAAAATCTTCGACAGAATCCATTTTCCGTCGAAAAACTTCATAAAATAAATTTCTTTTGTATTTATTTTTTTCATCCATTTTCGACGGAATTCATTTTGCGTAAAAAATCTTCGACAGAATCCATTTTCCGTCGAAAAACTTCACAAAATCAATTTCTTTTGCATTTATTTTATTCATCCGTTTTCGAAGGAATTCATTTTCCGTCAAAAATCTTCGAAGGACTCCATTTTCCGTCAAAAATCTTCTACAGAATCCATTTTCCTTCGAAAAATAGCACAAAATCAATTTCTTTTGCATTTACTTTATTCATCTGTTTTCGGCGGAATTTGTTTTCTGTCGAAAAACTTCACAAAATCAATTTCTTTTGAATTTATTTTATTCATCCGTTTTCGAAGGAATCCGTTTTGCGTCGAAAAACTTAATAAAGTCAATTTCTTTTGCATTTATTTTATTCATCCGTTTTCGACGGAATTCATTTTTCGTCAAAAATCTTCAACGGAATCCATTTTCCATCAAAAATCTTCTACGGAATCCATTTTCCGTCGAAAAACTTCAGAAAATCAATTTCTTTTGCATTTATTTTATTATATCCGTTTTCGACGAAATTTTTTTTCCTGTCGAAAAACTTCACAAAATCAATTTATTTTGTATTTATTTTATTCATCCATTTTCGACGGAATTCATTTTCCGTCAAAAATCTTCGACGGAATCCATTTTCCATCAAAAATCTTCTACGGAATCCATTTTCCGTCGAAAAACTTCGAAAAATCAATTTCTTTTACATTTATTTTATTAATCCATGTTCGACGGAATTCATTTTCCGTTGAAACACTTCACAAAATAAATTTCTTTTGCATTAATTTAATTCATTCATTTTCGACGGAAAACATTTTTCGTCAAAAATCTTCGACGGAATCCATTTTGCGTCGAAAAACTTAATAAAGTCAATTTCTTTTGCATTTATTTTATTCATCCGTTTTCGACGGAATTCATTTTCCGTCAAAAATCTTCGACGGAATCCATTTTCCATCAAAAATCTTCTACGGAATCCATTTTCCGTCGAAAAACTTCAAAAAATCAATTTCTTTTGCATTTATTTTATTATATCCGTTTTCGACGAAATTTTTTTTCCTGTCTAAAAACTTCACAAAATCAATTTATTTTGTATTTATTTTATTCATCCATTTTCGACGGAATTCATTTTCCGTCAAAAATCTTCTACGGAATCCATTTTCCGTCGAAAAACTTCGAAAAATCATTTTCTTTTACATTTATTTTATTAATCCATGTTTGACGGAATTCATTTTCCGTTGAAACACTTCACAAAATAAATTTCTTTTGCATTAATTTATTTCATTCATTTTCGACGGAAAACATTTTTCGTCAAAAATCTTCGACGGAATCCATTTTGCGTCGAAAAACTTAATAAAGTCAATTTCTTTTGCATTTATTTTATTCATCCGTTTTCGATGGAATTCATTTTCCGTCAAAAATCTTCGAAGGAATCCATTTTCCGTCAAAAATCTTCTACGGAATCCATTTTCCGTCGAAAAACTGCACAAAATCAATTTCTTTTGCATTTACTTTATTCATCTGTTTTCGGCGGAATTTGTTTTCTGTCGAAAAACTTCACAAAATCAATTTCTTTTGAATTTATTTTATTCATCCGTTTTCGAAGGAATCCGTTTTGCGTCGAAAAACTTAATAAAGTCAATTTCTTTTGCATTTATTTTATTCATCCGTTTTCGACGGAATTCATTTTTCGTTAAAAATCTTCGACGGAATCCATTTTCCATCAAAAATCTTCTACGGAATCCATTTTCCGTCGAAAAACTTCAAAAAATCAATTTCTTTTGCATTTATTTTATTATATCCGTTTTCGACGAAATTTTTTTTCCTGTCGAAAATCTTCACAAAATCAATTTATTTTGTATTTATTTTATTCATCCATTTTCGACGGAATTCATTTTCCGTCAAAAATCTTCGACGGAATCCATTTTCCGTCGAAAAACTTACAAAATCAATTTCCTTTGTATTTATTTTATTAATCTGTTTTCGACGAAATTCTTTTTCCGTCGAAAAACTTCAGAAAATCAATTTCTTTTGTATTTATTTTAGTCATCCGTTTTCGACGAAATACTTTTTTCGTCAAAAATCTTCGATGGAATCCATTTTTCGTCGAAAAACTTCATAAAATATTTTCTTTTGCATTTATTTTATTCTTCCATTTTCGACGGAATTCATTTTCCATCAAAAATGTTCACAAAATCAATTTCTTTTGTATTTATTTTATTAATCCGTTTTCGACGGAATACATTTTTCATCAAAAATCTTCGATGGAATCCATTTTCCGTCGAATAACTTCACAAAATCAATTTCTTTTGCATTTATTTTATTCATCCATTTTCGACGGAATTCATTTTCCGTCAAAAATCATCGACGGAATCCATTTTCCGTCGAAAAACTTCACAAAATCAATTTCTTTTGCATTTATTTTATTCATCCATTTTCGACGGAATTCATTTTCCGTCAAAAATCTTCGACGGAATAGATTTTCTGTCGAAAAACTTCACAAAATCAATTTCTTTTGCATTTATTTTATTCATCCATTTTCAGCGGAATTCATTTTCCGTCAAAAATCTTCGACGGAATCCATTTTTCGTCGAAAAACTTCATAAAAACAATTTCTTTTTGCATTTATTTCATTCATCCATTTTCGACGGAATCCGTTTTCCGTCAAAAATCTTCGACGGAATCCATTTTGCGTCGAAAAACTCAAAAAATCAATTTTCTTGGCATTTGTTTTATTAATCCGTTTTCGACGAAATCCTTTTTCCGTCGAAAAACTTCACAAAATCAATTTCTTTTGCATTTATTTTAGTCATCCGTTTTCGACGGAATACATTTTTCGTCAAAAATCTTCGACGAAATCCATTTTTCGTCGAAAAACTTCATAAAATCAATTTCTTTTGCATTTATTTTATTCATCCATTTTCGACGGAATTCATTTTCTGTCAAAAATCTTCGACGGAATCCATTTTCCGTCGAAAAACTTCGCAAAATCAATTTCTTTTGCATTTATTTTATTCATCCGTTTTCGACGGAATTCATTTTCCGTCAAAAATCTTCACAAAATCAATTTCTTTTGCATTTATTTTATTAATCCATTTTCGACGGAAAACATTTTTCATCAAAATCTTCGACGGAATCCATTTCGCGTCGAAAAACTTCATAAAGTCAATTTCTTTTGCATTTATTTTATTCATCCGTTTTCGACGGAATTCATTTTCCGTCAAAAATCTTCGACGGAATCCATTTTCCATCAAAAATCTTTTACGGAATCCATTTTCAGTCGAAAAACTTCAAAAAATCAATTTCTTTTGCATTTATTTTATTATTCCGTTTTCGACGAAATTCGTTTTTCCGTAAAATCTTTCCTTTTTCCGTCGAAAAACTTCACACAATCAATTTCTTTTGCATTTATTTTATTCATCCGTTTTCGATGGAATTCATTTTCCGTCAAAAATCTTCGACGGAATCCTTTTCCGTCGAAAAACTTCCCAAAATCAATTTCTTTTGCATTTATTTTATTCATCCGTTTTCGACGGAATTCATTTTCCGCCGAAAAACTTCCAAAAATCAATTTCTTTTACTTTTATTTTATTTTCGAATCCATTTTCTGACGGAATTCATTTTCCGTTGAAAAACTTCACAAAATAAATTTCTTTTGAATTTAATTCATCCATTTTCGACGGAATACATTTTCTGTCAAAAATCTTTGACAGAATCCATTTTCCGTCGAAAAACTTCACAAAATCAATTTCTTTTGCATTTATTTTATTCATCCGTTTTCGATGGAATTCATTTTCCGTCCAAAATCTTCTACGGAATCCATTTTCCGTCGGAAAACTGCACAAAATCAATTTCTTTTAAATTTACTTTATTCATCTGTTTTCGGCGGAATTTGTTTTCTGTCGAAAAACTTCACAAAATCAATTTCTTTTGAATTTATTTTATTCATCCGTTTTCGAAGGAATCCGTTTTACGTCGAAAAACTTCATAAAATCAATTTCTTTTGCATTTATTTTATTCATGCATTTTCGACGGAATTCATTTTCCATCAAAAATCTTCGACGGAATCCATTTTCCATCAAAAATCTTCTACGGAATCCATTTTCCGTCGAAAAACTTCGAAAAATCAATTTCTTTTACATTTATTTTATTAATCCATGTTCGACGGAATTCATTTTCCGTTGAAACACTTCACAAAATAAATTTCTTTTGCATTAATTTAATTCATTCATTTTCGACGGAAAACATTTTTCGTCAAAAATCTTCGACGGAATCCATTTTGCGTCGAAAAACTTAATAAAGTCAATTTCTTTTGCATTTATTTTATTCATCCGTTTTCGACGGAATTCATTTTCCGTCAAAAATCTTCGACGGAATCCATTTTCCATCAAAAATCTTCTACGGAATCCATTTTCCGTCGAAAAACTTCAAAAAATCAATTTCTTTTGCATTAATTTTATTATATCCATTTTCGACGAAAGTTTTTTTTCCTGTCGAAAAACTTCACAAAATCAACTTATTTTGTATTTATTTTATTCATCCATTTTCGACGGAATTCATTTTCCGTCAAAAATCTTCGACGGAATCCATTTTCCGTCGAAAAACTTCACAAAATCAATTTCTTTTGCATTTATTTTATTCTTCCGTTTTCGATGGAATTCATTTTCCGTCAAAAATCTTCGACGGAATCCATTTTCCGTCGAAAAACTTCGCAAAATCAATTTCTTTTGCATTTATTTTATTCATCCGTTTTCGATGGAATTCATTTTCCGTCAAAAATCTTCGAAGGAATCCATTTTCCGTCAAACATCTTCTACGGAATCCATTTTCCGTCGAAAAACTGTACAAAATCAATTTCTTTTGCATTTACTTTATTCATCTGTTTTCGGCGGAATTTGTTTTCTGTCGAAAAACTTACAAAATCAATTTCCTTTGTATTTATTTTATTAATCTGTTTTCGACGAAATTCTTTTTCCGTCGAAAAACTTCAGAAAATCAATTTCTTTTGTATTTATTTTAGTCATCCGTTTTCGACGGAATACTTTTTTCGTCAAAAATCTTCGACGGAACCCATTTTTCGTCGAAAAACTTCATAAAATAATTTATTTTGCATTTATTTTATTCTTCCATTTTCGACGGAATTCATTTTCCGTCAAAAATGTTTACAAAATCAATTTCTTTTGCATTTATTTTATTAATCCGTTTTCGACGGAATACATTTTTCGTCAAAAATCTTCGATGGAATCCGTTTTTCGTCGAAAAACTTCAAAAAATCAATTTCTTTTGCATTGATTTTATTCATCCATTTTCGACGGAATTCATTTTCCGTCAAAAATCTTCGACGAAATATATTTTCCGTCGAAAAAATTCACAAAATCAATTTCTTTTGCAATTATTTTATTCATCCATTTTCGACGGATTCATTTTCCGTTGAAAAACTTCACAAAACCAATTTCTTTTGCATTTATTTTATTCATCCGTTTTCGATGGAATTTGTAACGCCCTCCCTTGTATGCATCCAAGAGAGTCGTTCGCTAAGCGGAATTAGAGTTGTTAACGTCACATGAGCTAACAAAGAATCTCATGGCAGTATACAAATCCGTATAAAATTTTCAGGCACTTAAATTCTTTTCACAAAGGTTTTCCAAAATAACCGCTGTTCATAAGAGTTCAAACTAACATAGAGATGATAAGGATTACAGTCATCCAAGAGTACCAAAACATTAGTCATTACAGTCATCCAATTAAACAAACAGCAACAGATATAATCCACGCATCAGCAAGCAACAGCAAAACATCACTCCTTCAAATGCTTTTACGTCCTCCTGCCATTTTGGAAAAAATAGCAGCCCCGAAGGGGTGAGAATAATCCCAGTAGTGTGGCAATAAAACCAATAATATAACAATATTAACTAGGCACAAAATCATAAACAGTCACTTCAACATATCCTTGTTCCTTTTCCTTTTCCTTTTCATCATATTCATATATTGCGTATATAACGCCTTTCCTTTGCGCTTTTAGCACCGTCGTGCGCGCACTTCACAGTGGAATCAAATATCCCTTGGCACCTGAGCTCCATGTGGATTCCAACTGTGGGCCTATGCGGACTGATGCCAAGTGTCCCATACCCCGGTACCTTGGGGATGCCTATATGATGCTTGCTCAAACACATGGTCCTGTACATAACTATTCTAAAACAAGGGCTATATGATCTTGATACATGCATGTCATGCTATGCTTTCACACACAAGGCGTAAAAATGCGGTATGATGTAAGATGCATGCTTATATACCTTTCATATGCGTTATGCTGCCACATAACGTCTTTACCTCATAATCATATAGCCATCACGGCACATTTTTTGGCAGTTTCCTTTCATCATAATGGAACATAATATTTTTACGGCATATGGAGCATCATGTCACAATTTTATACCAGTAGTCAATAGTCACATTAGGCAATATCGCCTGACACTTACCTTTGCGTGCCTTAAATATTACCAAACAGCAGCGAAGTATCTCACTTCTTAAGCGCACCTAAATCAATTACAACTAATCATTTACAGTGGCTATTTACAGCAGAACAGAGAGCATACAGCAGTGGCTTACAGCAGCAAAACAGTGAGCATACAGCAGTGTTTTACAGTGGAAAACAGTGAGCATACAGCAGTGTGTTACAGTGAAAAACAGTGAACATACAGCAGTGTGTTACAGTGAAAAACAGTGAGAATACAGCAGTGTGTTACAGTGAAAACAGTGAGCATACAGCAGTGTGTTACAGTGAAAAACAGTGAGAATACAGCAGTGTTTACAGCAGCAAAACAGTGACGTTTTAAACAGCAACAGTGACGTTTTTAAAACAGAAACAGTGGCACTTTGGACTTCCAAAACAGTGGCATAAATCTTGGTTTTTGGACATTGAAACAGTGGCATATTATGGACTAAAACAGTGGCATTTTATGCATACAAACAGTGGCATAGAATGACTAAAACAGTGGCATATTATGCATAAAAACAGTGGCATATGATGACTAAAACAGTGGCATATTATGCATAAAAACAGTGGCATATGATGGCTAAAACAGTGGCATATTATGCATAAAAACAGTGGCATATGATGACTAAAACAGTAGCCTTTTATGCATAGAAACAGTGGCATTTTATGCATAGAAACAGTGGCATTTGATGACTAAAACAGTGGCCTTTTATGCATAAAAATAGTGGCATTTTATGCATAGAAATAGTGGCACTTGATGACTAAAACAGTGGCATTTTATGTATAAAAACAGTGGCATATATTGGGCTAAAACAGTGGCATATTATGTGCAGAAACAGTGGCATATATGTGCAGAAACAGTGGCATATAATGTGCAGAAACAGTGGCATATATGTGCAGAAACAGTGGCATATAATGTGCAGAAACAGTGGCATATATGTGCAGATACAGTGGCATTTGAGTGGTGATTTTGAGGAACTGAAACAGTGGGCATTTCATCTTCAAAACAGTGGCACATTCAAACCGAAACAGTGGCACATTTCTCTTCCAAAACAGTGACATATCCATACAAGAAACAGTGGCATAAGCTTAAACATAACCATAAGATTTTTATGCATACCAATCATCATGAAATGGCTCCATACTTATACTTTTATCATGCTCATACTTGAATCCAAAACCACACATAATCAAAAGACATTTAAGCACTCATACATGGTTACAATGAAAGTGTTTCTAAGCTCAAGGCTTACCTCTTGTAGCACACCCTTCAAAGTCAAGAATCACACACCACCTTCTAGCTTCACTACACAACAAGTCCACACTTCCTAAGAGGTTCTATGCGCAACAAGGTGAGGATGAACACACTAGGACAGCTTCAAGGTTGAGGAACAAAGCTTGCACTAGCTTGGTGTATGGTCACGGTTGAGGTGAGGGAAGGAGGGAGTTGGCTTGGCAAGGTCTTCTTGCTCCAAGGAGGCTTGTTGGTGCGGCTAGAGAGAGTGAGGAGGAGGAGGAGAGTTGGCTGCACTTGCACATGAAGCCAGCCCCTTCCTCATGCGCAAATTTAAAGGGAAAGGGAGGAGGAGTTGCTATGATTAACCATCATGCAAAATTCTGATTACTTGAAGGGATGGGGCTGCATACAAGGGCTGAATCAAGCAAGGGTTTGCTTCTAATTTACTCTATTCACATGCAAGGAGTGAGGAGTGATATGTTCAGATTTGGTGGCTGTCCTAAGTCAGAAAATTTTCTGCACAAAAGACCAAGTTATGCGCATAAAATGGAGTGGAGGAGGTGCATTATGAGTACATGTAAGAGCTTTGCTAAGTCAACAAGTAAAACAACTATGGGGCAGTCCAAAAATCTGCATTAAGGCAGCCTTGGTGCGCAATGATGAGAGGGAAAGAGGTGCATCATGAGTGTAGATTTGTGACAGCCCAAATTCAGATTTTGGAGCTGCACAAAATGATGAAAATGCAGCCAAAAAAATCCTCTTATGATGCATGTGAAAACAAGGCAGGTTTGGCTCATGATGGGCTGCAAAAAGCTTGCCAAAAATCTGCACAAATCAGTCTCATGATGGAAGTGCAAGAGGGTTCTCCAAGTCAACAAGTTAGGCAGTTTTGGTGACACAAGAAATCTGATCCATGACTCCCCCCCATGTGCGCCCAAATGCAGAAAAATGCAGCCTAATATCATGCTAAGTTGCACAAGTGTCTTCCATGCAATAAAATTGAAATCAAGTGTGCAAAAGTCAAGGTGAGGTGGCGGTCAACAAAAGGAAATTGGCAGATTTTTCTAAGTGTTACTCACCTTCTTGTGCGCATAAATGAGTGGGAATTATCCTTGCCATGTGAGAGTTACTTGATACACAAGACACCTTAGTTGGACAAGGCTTAGGGGAGATAAGGGTGGACACAACCTTGGGCTGCACTAGCTTGATCCAAGAGCCATCCTTGGGCCATTGGCCACACACACAAAGGATCCAAACACACAAGTCCAAAAGCAACAAGTCCAAAATTAACTAGCCCACTCACATGATTTTAATAAATTCATATGCCTACATATATACCCTCCTATGATTTAATTTAATTAATTACCTTAGTCCTATCCAAGGGATAAAGGTCATACAATTCACAAGCCATTACACATAAACCATACATCCGAATTCTACACATGTACATATAGCATATAGTACTTATGTATTCCACTAATTATGCGGGATGTTACACTCTCCCCACCAAAAAGGAATTTTGCCCTCAAAATAAACTTACTTAAGAGCTAAACAGTTCTGGGTAACGTTTCTGAATGTCGTCCTCGCGCTCCCAAGTGGCTTCAGCTTCCGATCTGTTGTTCCACAATACTTTCACCAATGGAATCTCCTTAGAACGGAGTCGCTTGACGGATCTTTCAAGAATTTGGAATGGTTGTACTTGATAAGTCAGATTTTCCTTTAATTCCACTTCTTCCGGCTGTAACACGTGAGATGGGTCAGAGAGATACCTCCGTAGCTGCGATACATGAAATACATTGTGGATTCCTGACAAATTGGGTGGTAAAGCCAACCGGTATGCAGACTCTCCAATCCGGTCCATAATCAGATATGGTCCTAAGTACCGTGGACTTAACTTCTTTACTCCCATTCTCCTTCCGAGTCCGGATGTAGGAGTGATTCTCAAAAATACATGGTCTCCAACTTCGAAAGATAGAGGCTTATGACGCTTGTCGTAATAACTCTTCTGTCTGGCCTGAGCCCTCTGCATATTCTCCCGAATCTTCTTTACTTGTTCGGATGTTTCTTGAATTAGATCGGGTCCTAGCATACTTCGCTCACCCACTTCCGTCCAACATAAAGGGGATCTGCATTTTCTCCCATACAAAGCTTCATACGGTGCCATCTGAATACTGGAATGGTAACTGTTGTTGTAGGCAAACTCAATCAACGAAAGATAACTATCCCAGCTGCCTCCTAACTCCAAAACACATGCTCGCAACATGTCCTCTAAGGCTTGAATGGTGCGTTCCGTCTGGCCATCGGTCTGCGGATGATAAGCAGTACTCAACCTCAATTGGGTCCCTAATGCTCTTTGAAAGGATTCCCAAAACTTAGATGTAAACTTGGGATCACGATCACTGACAATACTCGTAGGAACTCCATGCAGCTTCACAATCTCCTGCAGATAAATCCTGGCAAGCCTCTCTGTATCATACGTGGTTCTAACACGTAAGAAGTGAGCTGACTTCGTTAAACGGTCAACAATCACCCAGATAGAATCATATCCTTCTCGCGTTCGAGGAAGTCCAACTACAAAATCCATCGCAATACTGTCCCACTTCCATTCGGGAATCTCCAAAGGTTGAAGAAGTCCCGAAGGTTTCTGATGTTCGTACTTCACCTTCTGACAAGTTAAGCACCGAGACACATATTCCGCAATATCACGCTTCATACCCGGCCACCAAAACGAGGTCTTCAAATCATGGTACATCTTCGTGGATCCAGGATGAACTGCGTACTTACCCTTGTGAGCTTCCTGCAAAACTTCTTGCTTCAACTCTTCATTCGGCACAACCAGCCGTCCTTGAAATCTCCAAACATCATTCTCATCCTTTACAACATCTTGGTTGCCAACCAAATTACGGACTAACTCTTCATCTCTCTGAGCTTCCTTAATTCTACTGATCAGTTCATTCTCCACCTTTATATTTCCCAATCTTATGCTATTCTCTCTCTCGTCTACCGCTAAGTTCAAGTCTCGAAAGGCCTCAAACAATTTCAGCTCTTCCATCATCATAGTTGCAGTGTGCAGTGTTTTCCTACTCAGGGCGTCAGCTACCACGTTTGCCTTTCCTGGGTGGTATTTAAGTTCAAAATCATAGTCCTTCAGAAATTCCATCCACCGACGTTGCCGCATATTCAGCTCCTTCTGGTCGAACAAATACTTCAAACTCTTATGATCGCTGAACACGTCAAACTGCGAACCATACAAGTGGTGCCTCCAGATTTTAAGTGCGAACACTATAGCTGCTAACTCCAAATCGTGCGTAGGATAATTTTCTTCGTGAGGCTTAAGTTGTCGAGATGCGTAAGCTACCGCCATACGATCCTGCATCAACACGCATCCAAGTCCTTTCAGCGACGCATCACAGTATACTTCGAACTTTCGAGTAGGATCCGGAATCGTGAGTACGGGAGCACTCGTCAATCTGCTCTTTAGTTCCAAGAAACATTCTTCACAGGCTTCAGTCCACTCAAAAGGCTTATCCTTCCGAGTGAGACGAGTTAGAGGTTGCACTATCTGCGAGAAATTCTGGATGAACCTTCGATAGTATCCAGCCAGACCTAAGAAACTTCTTACTTCAGTGACCGTCTTGGGTCGTTCCCAATTCATGACAGCTTCAACTTTGCTGGGGTCCACCGCGATACCTTCTGATGAAATGACATGGCCCAGAAACTGGACCTCTTTAAGCCAAAACTCGCACTTCGACCATTTCGCGTACAGTTGCTTCTCCTTCAAGATTTGCAAGACAATCCTCAGATGTTCCGCGTGCAGCTCTTCATTAGCTGAGTAAATCAGGATATCGTCGATAAACACAATAACAAACTGATCAAGGAACGGGCGGAAAATGCGGTTCATGTAGTCCATGAATACCGCTGGAGCATTCGTAAGTCCGAATGGGATCACCTGATATTCGTAGTGCCCATAACGAGTCCTAAAAGCGGTTTTCGGAATATCCTCCGGTTTGACCCGGATCTGATGGTATCCCGATCGTAAGTCTATCTTGGAAAAGACTCTGGCTCCTCTCAGCTGGTCCATCAAATCGTCGATCCTCGGTAGCGGATACTTATTCTTCACCGTGACTTTGTTCAGCTGGCGGTAATCTACACACAGACGTAAGCTTCCATCCTTCTTCTTAATCAAGATGGCTGGAGCACCCCATGGGGAGGTACTCGGTCTGATGAATTCCTTTGCCAAAAGCTCTTCTATCTGTTTCTTCAACTCTCGCAGTTCCAACGGCGCCATACGATACGGGGCAATGGAGATTGGTCCGACTCCAGGAACAAGTTCGATCGAAAATTCTATTTCCCTATGAGGAGGCAATCGAGGTATTTCATCCGGGAATACCTCCTCGAATTCTCTAACTACCGGTACATTCTGAATTTGATTGTCAACCGAGGTCTCAGCCTCGATCGACAAGAGATATCCTGCTGCTCCCTTGCGGAGCTCTTTTCTAACTTGCAATAAGGAAATGAGAGAGAAAGGTTGAAAATTACCATCTTTTGCAGGAACAATGACTTTCCCCGCTCGACAATCCAAGGTTATCCCGTTTTCCGTCAACCAGTCCATACCGATAATCACATCAAAGTTGAATACCGGCAGGACCACCAAATTAACTGTATACGTGTTCCCTTCGTACTGCAAGGTAACACCTCTGCAGATCTCTGAGGCTGTGCACGATCCTCCAGTAGGTGTGCTGATGTGTAACTCATACGGTAACGGGGTTGGGGTGATGCCTATTCTCAAGGCAGTATGCTTTGCCATAAAAGAGCCAGACGCTCCAGAATCAAAGATAACAGAAATTGGGTGACCATTCAAAGTAACATTACCTTTGATCAGGTTGGGAAACTTCTGTGCTTCATTTGCATCCAATGTGAACACCCGAGCTTGCGGAGGCTGTTGATCAGCGTTCTGGGGGCATTTGTAAGCAAAATGTCCTTGCTGGCCGCATCTGAAACATGCATTGTTGTTCTTGCGACAAACTCCAAGGTGGTTCTTTCCACACGTAGCACAAGCAGTCGCACCCTGACGTCCAGTCGACGATTGACCCACCGTATAGCTTCTCTTAAAATTTCCGGGCCTTGCCTGCAACTGCGTGCCTCTGCCTCGACCCCTACCAGGTGCCGTCCTGAAGAATCTGCCTGCACGGTTTCCTCCGTGGAATTGTGTTGGTGGCTTGTTCAAGTTCTTGGCCTCATTAATGATTCCTTCGGCCTGACGACTCTGGTTGATGAGTTCTGGAAGTGTACGATTAGCCGTCGTTAAGATGAGCTTGCGGATTTCCGGATGCAATCCGCTCTCGAACTTCTCCACCTGCCATTCTTCATCGTAAATGTTCCGATCAAAGTTGGCGTACTCGATCAGCTGCCCAAATTTAGCAATATACTCGTTGACCGTCATGTTATCCTGCCTGAGTGACAGCAGTTCAGTGTGCTTCATCCTTCTCATTGCCTTAGGAAAATACTTATCCAGAAATACTTGTCTGAATACGGCCCATGTTAATTCCACGTCCTGAGCTCTCAGCAGAGCCCTCGCACCAGTCCACCATGTTAAAGCTTCTCCCATCAGCTGGTACGACGCGTAATCAGTCTTCTGCGCTTCCGGACATGCCATGCATTCGAAAATATGCTCAATCATCTGCAGCCACTTTGCTGCAGCCTCAGGGTTGTCCTCACCCTCAAAGGTAGGTGGTTGGAAGTTGCGGAAGTCTTTCAACCTCCGACGGGCAATTTCTTCTGCATTTTCATGCAGTGGGGGTTGGTTCTGATTCTGTTGCCTATGGTCGCGCCATTCTTGGCTCATATTCTGGATGAACGTTGCCAGTCCTCCGATGGTGGTGATAAGATCCTCTTCCGCATCGCCAGACCTTCCCCGAGTTGAACCGCGACCACCTGCCATGATTCTGCACTCACAATATCAGGAAATGAGTTGATCAGGCTCACCGCAAGTTATTTATGGCAGCAGTCCCAAGTAGGTACTCGAGTTCAATTCGGACAAGTTAGCTATGCATCCGTGTCTTATCACAGAACAGTCCTAACAATCTAACTATACTAGCTAATACATATACTTAACTATAGCACATTTAGACAGTCAATCAGCAGATAAACACACACAACAATCAATTCAATCCAACACAAGCAAATCCATGGACCAAACTGCTTTGATACCAATTAGTGTAACGCCCTCCCTTGTATGCATCCAAGAGAGTCGTTCGCTAAGCGGAATTAGAGTTGTTAACGTCACATGAGCTAACAAAGAATCTCATGGCAGTATACAAATCCGTATAAAATTTTCAGGCACTTAAATTCTTTTCACAAAGGTTTTCCAAAATAACCGCTGTTCATAAGAGTTCAAACTAACATAGAGATGATAAGGATTACAGTCATCCAAGAGTACCAAAACATTAGTCATTACAGTCATCCAATTAAACAAACAGCAACAGATATAATCCACGCATCAGCAAGCAACAGCAAAACATCACTCCTTCAAATGCTTTTACGTCCTCCTGCCATTTTGGAAAAAATAGCAGCCCCGAAGGGGTGAGAATAATCCCAGTAGTGTGGCAATAAAACCAATAATATAACAATATTAACTAGGCACAAAATCATAAACAGTCACTTCAACATATCCTTGTTCCTTTTCCTTTTCCTTTTCATCATATTCATATATTGCGTATATAACGCCTTTCCTTTGCGCTTTTAGCACCGTCGTGCGCGCACTTCACAGTGGAATCAAATATCCCTTGGCACCTGAGCTCCATGTGGATTCCAACTGTGGGCCTATGCGGACTGATGCCAAGTGTCCCATACCCCGGTACCTTGGGGATGCCTATATGATGCTTGCTCAAACACATGGTCCTGTACATAACTATTCTAAAACAAGGGCTATATGATCTTGATACATGCATGTCATGCGATGCTTTCACACACAAGGCGTAAAAATGCGGTATGATGTAAGATGCATGCTTATATACCTTTCATATGCGTTATGCTGCCACATAACGTCTTTACCTCATAATCATATAGCCATCACGGCACATTTTTTGGCAGTTTCCTTTCATCATAATGGAACATAATATTTTTACGGCATATGGAGCATCATGTCACAATTTTATACCAGTAGTCAATAGTCACATTAGGCAATATCGCCTGACACTTACCTTTGCGTGCCTTAAATATTACCAAACAGCAGCGAAGTATCTCACTTCTTAAGCGCACCTAAATCAATTACAACTAATCATTTACAGTGGCTATTTACAGCAGAACAGAGAGCATACAGCAGTGGCTTACAGCAGCAAAACAGTGAGCATACAGCAGTGTTTTACAGTGGAAAACAGTGAGCATACAGCAGTGTGTTACAGTGAAAAACAGTGAACATACAGCAGTTTGTTACAGTGAAAAACAGTGAGAATACAGCAGTGTGTTACAGTGAAAACAGTGAGCATACAGCAGTGTGTTACAGTGAAAAACAGTGAGAATACAGCAGTGTTTACAGCAGCAAAACAGTGACGTTTTAAACAGCAACAGTGACGTTTTTAAAACAGAAACAGTGGCACTTTGGACTTCCAAAACAGTGGCATAAATCTTGGTTTTTGGACATTGAAACAGTGGCATATTATGGACTAAAACTGTGGCATTTTATGCATACAAACAGTGGCATAGAATGACTAAAACAGTGGCATATTATGCATAAAAACAGTGGCATATGATGACTAAAACAGTGGCATATTATGCATAAAAACAGTGGCATATGATGACTAAAACAGTGGCCTTTTATGCATAGAAACAGTGGCATTTTATGCATAGAAACAGTGGCATTTGATGACTAAAACAGTGGCCTTTTATGCATAAAAACAGTGGCATTTTATGCATAGAAACAGTGGCACTTGATGACTAAAACAGTGGCATTTTATGTATAAAAACAGTGGCATATATTGGGCTAAAACAGTGGCATATTATGTGCAGAAACAGTGGCATATATGTGCAGAAACAGTGGCATATAATGTGCAGAAACAGTGGCATATATGTGCAGAAACAGTGGCATATAATGTGCAGAAACAGTGGCATATATGTGCAGATACAGTGGCATTTGAGTGGTGATTTTGAGGAACTGAAACAGTGGCATTTCATCTTCAAAACAGTGGCACATCAAACCGAAACAGTGGCACATTTCTCTTCCAAAACAGTGACATATCCATACAAGAAACAGTGGCATAAGCTTAAACATAACCATAAGATTTTTATGCATACCAATCATCATGAAATGGCTCCATACTTATACTTTTATCATGCTCATACTTGAATCCAAAACCACACATAATCAAAAGACATTTAAGCACTCATACATGGTTACAATGAAAGTGTTTCTAAGCTCAAGGCTTACCTCTTGTAGCACACCCTTCAAAGTCAAGAATCACACGCCACCTTCTAGCTTCACTACACAACAAGTCCACACTTCCTAAGAGGTTCTATGCGCAACAAGGTGAGGATGAACACACTAGGACAGCTTCAAGGTTGAGGAACAAAGCTTGCACTAGCTTGGTGTGTATGGTCACGGTTGAGGTGAGGGAAGGAGGGAGTTGGCTTGGCAAGGTCTTCTTGCTCCAAGGAGGCTTGTTGGTGCGGCTAGAGAGAGTGAGGAGGAGGAGGAGAGTTGGCTGCACTTGCACATGAAGCCAGCCCCTTCCTCATGCGCAAATTTAAAGGGAAAGGGAGGAGGAGTTGCTATGATTAACCATCATGCAAAATTCTGATTACTTGAAGGGATGGGGCTGCATACAAGGGTTGAATCAAGCAAGGGTTTGCTTCTAATTTACTCTATTCACATGCAAGGAGTGAGGAGTGATATGTTCAGATTTGGTGGCTGTCCTAAGTCAGAAAATTTTCTGCACAAAAGACCAAGTTATGCGCATAAAATGGAGTGGAGGAGGTGCATTATGAGTACATGTAAGAGCTTTGCTAAGTCAACAAGTAAAACAACTATGGGGCAGTCCAAAAATCTGCATTAAGGCAGCCTTGGTGCGCAATGATGAGAGGGAAAGAGGTGCATCATGAGTGTAGATTTGTGACAGCCCAAATTCAGATTTTGGAGCTGCACAAAATGATGAAAATGCAGCCAAAAAAATCCTCTTATGATGCATGTGAAAACAAGGCAGGTTTGGCTCATGATGGGCTGCAAAAAGCTTGCCAAAAATCTGCACAAATCAGTCTCATGATGGAAGTGCAAGAGGGTTCTCCAAGTCAACAAGTTAGGCAGTTTTGGTGACACAAGAAATCTGATCCATGACTCCCCCCCATGTGCGCCCAAATGCAGAAAAATGCAGCCTAATATCATGCTAAGTTGCACAAGTGTCTTCCATGCAATAAAATTGAAATCAAGTGTGCAAAAGTCAAGGTGAGGTGGCGGTCAACAAAAGGAAATTGGCAGATTTTTCTAAGTGTTACTCACCTTCTTGTGCGCATAAATGAGTGGGAATTATCCTTGCCATGTGAGAGTTACTTGATACACAAGACACCTTAGTTGGACAAGGCTTAGGGGAGATAAGGGGTCGAAAAACTGCACAAAATCAATTTCTTTTGCATTTACTTTATTCATCTGTTTTCGGCGGAATTTGT
Source organism: Gastrolobium villosum (assembly GCA_032173675.1). Classification (NCBI taxonomy): domain Eukaryota; kingdom Viridiplantae; phylum Streptophyta; class Magnoliopsida; order Fabales; family Fabaceae; genus Gastrolobium; species Gastrolobium villosum. The sequence continues at coordinate 17,125 of JAVKPL010012444.1, read as the reverse complement.
TTTCTGTCGAAAAACTTCACAAAATCAATTTCTTTTGAATTTATTTTATTCATCCGTTTTCGAAGGAATCCGTTTTACGTCGAAAAACTTCATAAAATCAATTTCTTTTGCATTTATTTTATTCATGCATTTTCGACGGAATTCATTTTCCGTCAAAAATCTTCGACGGAATCCATTTTCCATCAAAAATCTTCTACGGAATCCATTTTCCGTCGAAAAACTTCGAAAAATCAATTTCTTTTACATTTATTTTATTAATCCATGTTCGACGGAATTCATTTTCCGTTGAAACACTTCACAAAATAAATTTCTTTTGCATTAATTTAATTCATTCATTTTCGACGGAAAACATTTTTCGTCAAAAATCTTCGACGGAATCCATTTTGCGTCGAAAAACTTAATAAAGTCAATTTCTTTTGCATTTATTTTATTCATCCGTTTTCGACGGAATTCGTTTTCCGTCAAAAATCTTCGACGGAATCCATTTTCCATCAAAAATCTTCTACGGAATCCATTTTCCGTCGAAAAACTTCAAAAAATCAATTTCTTTTGCATTCATTTTATTATATCCGTTTTCGACGAAATTTTTTTTCCTGTCGAAAAACTTCACAAAATCAATTTATTTTGTATTTATTTTATTCATCCATTTTCGACGGAATTCATTTTCCGTCAAAAATCTTCGACGGAATCCATTTTCCGTCGAAAAACTTCACAAAATCAATTTCTTTTGCATTTATTTTATTCATCCGTTTTCGATGGAATTCATTTTCCGTCAAAAATCTTCGACGGAATCCATTTTCCTTCGAAAAATTTACAAAATCAATTTCCTTTGTATTTATTTTATTAATCTGTTTTCGACGAAATTCTTTTTCCGTCGAAAAACTTCAGAAAATCAATTTCTTTTGTATTTATTTTAGTCATCCGTTTTCGACGGAATACTTTTTTCGTCAAAAATCTTCGACGGAATCCATTTTTCGTCGAAAAACTTCATAAAATAATTTCTTTTGCATTTATTTTATTCTTCCATTTTCGACGAAATTCATTTTCCGTCAAAAATGTTCACAAAATCAATTTCTTTTGCATTTATTTTATTAATCCGTTTTCGACGGAATACATTTTTCGTCAAAAATCTTCGATGGAATCCATTTTTCGTCGAAAAACTTCATAAAATCAATTTCTTTTGCATTTATTTTATTCATCCATTTTCGACGGAATTCATTTTCCGTCAAAAATCTTCGACGAAATCTATTTTCCGTCGAAAAAATTCACAAAATCAATTTCTTTTGCAATTATTTTATTCATCCATTTTCGACGGAATTCATTTTCCGTCAAAAATCTTCGACGGAATCCATTTTCCGTCGAAAAACTTCACAAAATCAATTTCTTTTGCATTTATTTTATTCATCCGTTTTCGATGGAATTCATTTTCCGTCAAAAATCTTCGAAGGAATCCATTTTCCGTCAAAAATCTTCTACGGAATCCATTTTCCGTCGAAAAACTGCACAAAATCAATTTCTTTTGCATTTACTTTATTCATCTGTTTTCGGCGGAATTTGTTTTCTGTCGAAAAACTTCACAAAATCAATTTCTTTTGAATTTATTTTATTCATCCGTTTTCGAAGGAATCCGTTTTACGTCGAAAAACTTCATAAAATCAATTTCTTTTGCATTTATTTTATTCATGCATTTTCGACGGAATTCATTTTCCGTCAAAAATCTTCGACGGAATCCATTTTCCATCAAAAATCTTCTACGGAATCCATTTTCCGTCGAAAAACTTCGAAAAATCAATTTCTTTTACATTTATTTTATTAATCCATGTTCGACGGAATTCATTTTCCGTTGAAACACTTCACAAAATAAATTTCTTTTGCATTAATTTAATTCATTCATTTTCGACGGAAAACATTTTTCGTCAAAAATCTTCGACGGAATCCATTTTGCGTCGAAAAACTTAATAAAGTCAATTTCTTTTGCATTTATTTTATTCATCCGTTTTCGACGGAATTCATTTTCCGTCAAAAATCTTCGACGGAATCCATTTTCCATCAAAAATCTTCTACGGAATCCATTTTCCGTCGAAAAACTTCAAAAAATCAATTTCTTTTGCATTCATTTTATTATATCCGTTTTCGACGAAATTTTTTTTCCTGTCGAAAAACTTCACAAAATCAATTTATTTTGTATTTATTTTATTCATCCATTTTCGACGGAATTCATTTTCCGTCAAAAATCTTCGACGGAATCCATTTTCCGTCGAAAAACTTCACAAAATCAATTTCTTTTGCATTTATTTTATTCATCCGTTTTCGATGGAATTCATTTTCCGTCAAAAATCTTCGACGGAATCCATTTTCCTTCGAAAAACTTACAAAATCAATTTCCTTTGTATTTATTTTATTAATCTGTTTTCGACGAAATTCTTTTTCCGTCGAAAAACTTCAGAAAATCAATTTCTTTTGTATTTATTTTAGTCATCCGTTTTCGACGGAATACTTTTTTCGTCAAAAATCTTCGACGGAATCCATTTTTCGTCGAAAAACTTCATAAAATAATTTCTTTTGCATTTATTTTATTCTTCCATTTTCGACGAAATTCATTTTCCGTCAAAAATGTTCACAAAATCAATTTCTTTTGCATTTATTTTATTAATCCGTTTTCGACGGAATACATTTTTCGTCAAAAATCTTCGATGGAATCCATTTTTCGTCGAAAAACTTCATAAAATCAATTTCTTTTGCATTTATTTTATTCATCCATTTTCGACGGAATTCATTTTCCGTCAAAAATCTTCGACGAAATCTATTTTCCGTCGAAAAAATTCACAAAATCAATTTCTTTTGCAATTATTTTATTCATCCATTTTCGACGGAATTCATTTTCCGTCAAAAATCTTCGACGGAATCCATTTTCCGTCGAAAAACTTCACAAAATCAATTTCTTTTGCATTTATTTTATTCATCCGTTTTCGATGGAATTCATTTTCCGTCAAAAATCTTCGAAGGAATCCATTTTCCGTCAAAAATCTTCTACGGAATCCATTTTCCGTCGAAAAACTGCACAAAATCAATTTCTTTTGCATTTACTTTATTCATCTGTTTTCGGCGGAATTTGTTTTCTGTCGAAAAACTTCACAAAATCAATTTCTTTTGAATTTATTTTATTCATCCGTTTTCGAAGGAATCCGTTTTACGTCGAAAAACTTCATAAAATCAATTTCTTTTGCATTTATTTTATTCATGCATTTTCGACGGAATTCATTTTCCGTCAAAAATCTTCGACGGAATCCATTTTCCATCAAAAATCTTCTACGGAATCCATTTTCCGTCGAAAAACTTCGAAAAATCAATTTCTTTTACATTTATTTTATTAATCCATGTTCGACGGAATTCATTTTCCGTTGAAACACTTCACAAAATAAATTTCTTTTGCATTAATTTAATTCATTCATTTTCGACGGAAAACATTTTTCGTCAAAAATCTTCGACGGAATCCATTTTGCGTCGAAAAACTTAATAAAGTCAATTTCTTTTGCATTTATTTTATTCATCCGTTTTCGACGGAATTCATTTTCCGTCCAAAATCTTCGACGGAATCCATTTTCCATCAAAAATCTTCTACGGAATCCATTTTCCGTCGAAAAACTTCAAAAAATCAATTTCTTTTGCATTCATTTTATTATATCCGTTTTCGACGAAATTTTTTTTCCTGTCGAAAAACTTCACAAAATCAATTTATTTTGTATTTATTTTATTCATCCATTTTCGACGGAATTCATTTTCCGTCACGGAATCCATTTTCCGTCGAAAAACTTCACAAAATCAATTTCTTTTGCATTTATTTTATTCATCCGTTTTCGATGGAATTCATTTTCCGTCAAAAATCTTCGACGGAATCCATTTTCCGTCGAAAAACTTACAAAATCAATTTCCTTTGTATTTATTTTATTAATCTGTTTTCGACGAAATTCTTTTTCCGTCGAAAAACTTCAGAAAATCAATTTCTTTTGTATTTATTTTAGTCATCCGTTTTCGACGGAATACTTTTTTCGTCAAAAATCTTCGACGGAATCCATTTTTCGTCGAAAAACTTCATAAAATAATTTCTTTTGCATTTATTTTATTCTTCCATTTTCGACGGAATTCATTTTCCGTCAAAAATGTTCACAAAATCAATTTCTTTTGCATTTATTTTATTAATCCGTTTTCGACGGAATACATTTTTCGTCAAAAATCTTCGATGGAATCCATTTTTCGTCGAAAAACTTCATAAAATAAATTTCTTTTGCATTTATTTTATTCATCCATTTTCGACGGAATTCATTTTCCGTCAAAAATCTTCGACGAAATCTATTTTCCGTCGAAAAAATTCACAAAATCAATTTCTTTTGCATTTATTTTATTCATCCATTTTCGACAGAATTCATTTTCCGTCAAAAATCTTTTCTTTTGCATTTATTTTATTATATCGACGGAATCCATTTTCCGTCGAAAAACTTCACAAAATCAATTTCTTTTGCATTTATTTTATTCATCCGTTTTCGACGGAATTCATTTTCCGTCAAAAATCTTCCATTTTCCGTCGAAAAAATTCACAAAATTTGCATTTATTTTATTCATCCATTTTCGACGAAAAATCATCGACGAAATCTTTTTCCGTCGAAAAAATTCACAAAATCAATTTCTTTTGCATTTATTTTATTCATCCATTTTCGACGGAATTCATTTTCCGTCCAAAATCTTCGACGAAATCCATTTTCCGTCGAAAAAATTCACAAAATCAATTTCTTTTGCATTTATTTTATTCATCCATTTTCGACGGAATTCATTTTCCGTCAAAAATCTTCGACGGAATCCATTTTCCGTCGAAAAACTTCACAAAATCAATTTCTTTTGCATTTATTTTATTCATCCGTTTTCGACGGAATTCATTTTCCGTCAAAAATCTTCTACGGAATCCATTTTCCGTCGAAAAACTTCAAAAAATCAATTTCTTTTACATTTATTTTATTAATCCATGTTCGACGGAATTCATTTTCCGTTGAAAAACTTCACAAAATAAATTTCTTTTGCATTAATTTAATTCATTCATTTTCGACGAAATACATTTTCTGTCAAAAATCTTCGACGGAATCCATTTTCCGTCGAAAAACTTCACAAAATCAATTTCTTTTGCATTTATTTTATTCATCCATTTTCGACGGAATTCATTTTCCGTCAAAAATCTTCGACGGAATCCATTTTCCGTCGAAAAACTTCAAAAATCAATTTCTTTTGCATTTATTTTATTCATCCGTTTTCGATGGAATTCATTTTCCTTCGAAAAAATCTTCATTTTTCCGTCGAAAAACTGCACAAAATCAATTTCTTTTGCATTTACTTTATTCATCTGTTTTCGACGGAATTTGTTTTCTGTCGAAAAACTTCACAAAATCAATTTCTTTTGAATTTATTTTATTCATCCGTTTTCGAAGGAATCCGTTTTACGTCGAAAAACTTCATAAAATCAATTTCTTTTGCATTTATTTTATTCATGCATTTTCGACGGAATTCATTTTCCGTCAAAAATCTTCGACGGAATCCATTTTCCATCAAAAATCTTCTACGGAATCCATTTTCCGTCGAAAAACTTCGAAAAATCAATTTCTTTTACATTTATTTTATTAATCCATGTTCGACGGAATTCATTTTCCGTTGAAAAACTTCACAAAATAAATTTCTTTTGCATTATTTAATTCATTCATTTTCGTCGTTTTTCGTCAAAAATCTTCGACGGAATCCATTTTCCGTCGAAAAACTTCAAAAATCAATTTCTTTTGCATTTATTTTATTCATCCGTTTTCGACGGAATTCATTTTTTCCGTCAAAAATATTTTATTCATCTTCGACGGAATCCATTTTCCGTCGAAAAACTCAAAAATCAATTTCTTTTGCATTTATTTTATTAATCCGTTTTCGACGGAATACATTTTCGACGTCAAAAATCTTCGACGGAATCCATTTTTCGTCGAAAAACTTCATAAAATAATTTCTTTTGCATTTATTTTATTCATCCAATCGCGCATTTATTTTATCTCCGTTTTCCACGGAATACATTTCACAATATCCTTTTCTTTTGCATTTATTTTATTCATCCACGAAATCTATTTTTTCCGTCGAAAAAATTCACAAAATCAATTTCTTTTGCAATTATTTTATTCATCCATTTTCGACGGAATTCATTTTCCGTCAAAAATCTTCGACGGAATCCATTTTCCGTCGAAAAACTTCACAAAATCAATTTCTTTTGCATTTATTTTATTCATCCGTTTTCGATGGAATTCATTTTCCGTCAAAAATCTTCGAAGGAATCCATTTTCCGTCAAAAATCTTCTACGGAATCCATTTTCCGTCGAAAAACTGCACAAAATCAATTTCTTTTGCATTTACTTTATTCATCTGTTTTCGGCGGAATTTGTTTTCTGTCGAAAAACTTCACAAAATCAATTTCTTTTGAATTTATTTTATTCATCCGTTTTCGAAGGAATCCGTTTTACGTCGAAAAACTTCATAAAATCAATTTCTTTTGCATTTATTTTATTCATGCATTTTCGACGGAATTCATTTTCCATCAAAAATCTTCGACGGAATCCATTTTCCATCAAAAATCTTCTACGGAATCCATTTTCCGTCGAAAAACTTCGAAAAATCAATTTCTTTTACATTTATTTTATTAATCCATGTTCGACGGAATTCATTTTCCGTTGAAACACTTCACAAAATAAATTTCTTTTGCATTAATTTAATTCATTCATTTTCGACGGAAAACATTTTTCGTCAAAAATCTTCGACGGAATCCATTTTGCGTCGAAAAACTTAATAAAGTCAATTTCTTTTGCATTTATTTTATTCATCCGTTTTCGACGGAATTCATTTTCCGTCAAAAATCTTCGACGGAATCCATTTTCCATCAAAAATCTTCGACGGAATCCATTTTCCATCAAAAATCTTCTACGGAATCCATTTTCCGTCGAAAAACTTCAAAAAATCAATTTCTTTTGCATTCATTTTATTATATCCGTTTTCGACGAAATTTTTTTTCCTGTCGAAAAACTTCACAAAATCAATTTATTTTGTATTTATTTTATTCATCCATTTTCGACGGAATTCATTTTCCGTCGAAAAACTTCACAAAATCAATTTCTTTTGCATTTATTTTATTCATCCGTTTTCGATGGAATTCATTTTCCGTCAAAAATCTTCGACGGAATCCATTTTCCTTTCGAAAAACTTACAAAATCAATTTCCTTTGTATTTATTTTATTAATCTGTTTTCGACGAAATTCTTTTTCCGTCGAAAAACTTCAGAAAATCAATTTCTTTTGTATTTATTTTAGTCATCCGTTTTCGACGGAATACTTTTTTCGTCAAAAATCTTCGACGGAATCCATTTTTCGTCGAAAAACTTCATGAAATAATTTATTTTGCATTTATTTTATTCTTCCATTTTCGACGGAATTCATTTTCCGTCAAAAATGTTCACAAAATCAATTTCTTTTGCATTTATTTTATTAATCCGTTTTCGACGGAATACATTTTTCGTCAAAAATCTTCGATGGAATCCATTTTTCGTCGAAAAACATCATAAAATCAATTTCTTTTGCATTTATTTTATTCATCCATTTTCGACGGAATTCATTTTCCGTCAAAAATCATCGACGAAATCTATTTTCCGTCGAAAAAATTCACAAATCAATTTCTTTTGCATTTATTTTATTCATCCATTTTCGACAGAATTCATTTTCCGTCAAAAATCTTCGACGGAATCCATTTTCCGTCGAAAAACTTCACAAAATCAATTTCTTTTGCATTTATTTTATTCATCCGTTTTCGACGGAATCCATTTTCCGTCAAAAATCTTCGACGGAATCCATTTTCCGTCGAAAAACTTACAAAATCAATTTCCTTTGTATTTATTTTATTAATCTGTTTTCGATGAAATTCTTTTTCCGTCGAAAAACTTCACAAAATCAATTTCTTTTGTATTTATTTTAGTCAACCGTTTTCGACGGAATACTTTTTTCGTCAAAAATCTTCGACGGAATCCATTTTTCGTCGAAAAACTTCATAAAATAATTTCTTTTGCATTTATTTTATTCATCCATTTTCGACGGAATTCATTTTCCTTCAAAAATCTTCGACGGAATCCATTTTCCGTCGAAAAACTTCACAAAACCAATTTCTTTTGCATTTATTTTATTCATCCATTTTCGACGGAATTCATTTTCCGTCAAATATGTTCACAAAATCAATTTCTTTTGCATTTATTTTATTAATCCGTTTTCGACGGAATACATTTTTCGTCAAAAATCTTCGATGGAATCCATTTTTCGTCGAAAAACTTCATAAAATCAATTTCTTTTGCATTTATTTTATTCATCCATTTTCATCGGAATTCATTTTCTGTAACATCCCGCAAATTTAGGAAGTTATATGAATTTCGTGAGGAACACGAAAGCATGTTGGAATTCGAAATTATACTAATGTTTAGGGCGGAATTAATTCAAGTTAGGGAAATTATTTGTTTACATGCTATTAGGGATTAGTACGTATATTTTCTTAATTGGAGGCTAGTTATAATTATGTGATTAACTTTAGTTCAAGAAACAAACCTCTTAGTAATAATTAGAGGGTGCATAAAATAGTAAAACATGGGACTAGTACATAAGATAGGAAAGCTCTTGAACATGAATTTTGGACTCAAATTATCTCCATTGCCGACGCCTAAGAGTCCCTAAATGGGGATTATGTTCAGCCTTGACCTCTTAGAAGCCTCACACCTTATCTTAAGAAACTTACAAGGCTGTCCACTATTGGTCTAGAAGCTCCACATGGCAAGCTCATCCAACCTTGTAATTTTTATGCGCATAGGATATTAGGACAATCTGATTGCTTGTAATCTTAGATAACCTCAAATCAGCCTTGTAAGCCTTTGTCCAATGAAAGTAAAGTAGTCAGCTTGCATGAAAGATGATTGGCCGAAAATCTCATTTCCTCTTACCCTCTTTTTCGCTATGGTGCGCATATTAGGAATGGAATGAGGAGATATTCTGGTCAATTGTTAAAAGCAATCAGCCCTAGCCTCCCTCTGCATGACCACCACTTGTTGTTGTCTTGCTATTAAGCTTTGCATGTTTACCATGTGTCAACCAAAATCCTCCACCACTCCTTGCATGTCCGCCACCTTACTCCATTCTCCTTGCATGCACGCCACTTGGGCGCATAGAGCATGCTTAAATGCTGGTTTTTTTTGTGTGGTTGTCTTGTGATCAGCTTTTGAGTGTTACCCAAGTGCCAGCTTTTGTTGTTGTCTTGCATGCGCATAGAGCACCAAGGGAGCAAACTGATTTTTGGCATTGCATGTGCACCACATGGCACCTTCAACCTTCCACTCCTTCCATGCGCATAGAGTGTGAGGGAGCAGTCTGTTTGTTGGTGGACTGGCTAGCGCCCTTCCTGCATGTTTTTGTATTGGTCAAAAGGAACACACCACTCCCACCTTGTCTCTCCACCTTGTGCGCACATAGGAAGACTATGCAATGGGAATTTTGATCCTTACCTTCCAAGTAGAAACTCTGCACCACTTCCCCTCCTTCCACTTCTCTTGGCTATGAGTACCCATAAGATGAAACACAAGAAATTAACTCTTCTTTCATTCCCTCTTTTGACATGAAACCGTGAACCACACCTTGTTTTAACACCAAGAATATGTTTGCACCTCCTTCCACTCACCTTCCCTCCTCACACCCTCTAGACCGTAGGTGTTAACAAGAAACAGATCAGAATTGGCACCCTTCCTGCACAAACCGTGAAGTTCTTGGAAAGACAACAAAAGCTCAAAGCACCTTCTTCCTTCCTTTTGACTGCGAGCACTCGTAGGGAAGAACTCTAAGAAACAACTTCATTTCATCTTCCATTTCTTCCAGCCACGAGTTCTGTGAGCAGAACGCAAGGCATTTAACATATTTCTCCTTCTCTCCCTTGTTGGCCGAACGTTAGCTATCAACAATGCAAGATGTCCATATCTTCCTTACTCTTGCACACCTCACTCGGTGGATAAAGACATTTTTGGCTTGCTTGTAGTTAAATCTAAACCGTGAAGCATTAGGAGGATTAGGGAGCTGCTCATTCCTTCGTTGTTGCAACTTAGGACCGAGAAATGATTCTGAAACGCGTAAGGAGGTGAGTCAAACTCTGTGTTACCCTCTTCTCCCTGTTTAGCCTTGAACGTGCATTTTGGGGAGGGTTATAATTCAGTTATGTGATCAGCACCCTTCCTGCCTTGAAAACAGCTTTGTCATTAGACTTGCAAGTGATCAAATAAAGGTTCAAACTCGTTTTCTTTTCTTTCACTGGCTGGGCCGTGGCATGCATGTATAGTAAGTGAAAGTTTCGTATGTCATTCATTCATCTTTTGGTACGGTTGGTATAGATATCTTAGAAGGATAATTATTCTGTCCATCTCTATGACCAGGCCTGGAATAAAGGCTAGGAATTATTTTTTACGTCTATTGCATATGTTAAAACCGGTGGTGACAAATGCTTATTAGCTTAAAAATCGAACCAAGATGCATAAAGGGAACTTGGATTTTGATACTGTTAATGTATTGGTGTAGTGAACTTAATTCAGAAAATGGATTTAATTAAGAACCACGAAACCAGTTGTGAATCAAGGACCTAGGGGGACGATAAAGCCCTGTAACGTCTAGGAAAGACTTTGGGTCGTAATTCTATCTTGTTGTTCTTTGTTTAGGTGCGCAAAAACATTAAGAACGTGGACTATTACTCTGCTGTTGGGTAATTTATTTGTGGCACGTAAGGTAGTGTTAGGCGATATTACCTAATGTGACTATTGACTAGTGTATGAAGTTGTAACATGATGCTCCATATTCCGTGAAATTATTATGTTCATTATGATGAAAGTATTCTGCCATGAATATGCCTTGACGGCAATATGCTTATGAGGTAAAGTTAATATGTGGCAGCATAACGTATATGAAAAGTATATAAGCATGCATCTTACATCATACCGCATTTATTTTTACGCTTTGTGTGTGAAAGCATAGCATGGCATGCATGTACCAAAATCATATAGCCTTGCAATTTAGAATAGTTATGTACAGGACCATGTGTTTGAGCACGCATCATATAGGCATCCCTCCGGTACCAGGGTATGGGACACTTGGCATAGGCCACAGATGGAATCCACCAAGAGGGTGCCAATTATGGGATATCCACTGTGTATTGCGCGCACGACGGTGCTATGAGCGCAAAAGGAAGGCGTTATATACGCAATATGTATATGATGAAAAGGAAAAAGGAAAAGGAACAAGGATATGTTGAAGTAACTGTTTATGATTTTGTGCCTAGTTTAATACTGTTACATTATTGGTTTTGTTGCCACACTACTGGGATTATTCTCACCCCTTTGGGGCTGCTATTTTCCTAAAATGGCAGGAAAAAGGAAAGCACATTTGAAGGCGTGAGTGTGTGGATGCCTGCTGTTGATTAATCCTGATTGGACTTTTGCTGTTGCTATTTAATTTCTGGATGACTGTATATTTTTGTATATGTTTAGAACCTGGATGACTGTAGAAATTATTATTTTAATTCTGTTAAGTCTTTTATGAACAGCGGCTGTTTTGGGAAACGTTTTGTGAAAAGAATTTTTTAACGTTTTATTAAGTGCTGAATTTTTACCAGTTTTACAGGCACCTTACGGGTCATGTTTCAAGGGGCAAACGAACTCCGATTTACTATTATTTTATATGCACGCGAAGCCCCATACGTGCTCTTTCTAAATCAAAAGGAATATTTTTTACCATCCTCCGCACTGATTTTATACGAAAATTTAAAGACAGTACGTTTTTGCCTTTGAACAAAATTATTTTCAGCAACTTAAGAAATTTTTAAAACATACCCTGATTTCTAGAAGAAAATTGATTTCACTATAAGTTTTGATTAGACAAACAGTTTAGATTTTTCAGTAGTTAAAATGACGCCAAAAACTCTAATTCCGCTTAGCAAACGACTCTCTTGGATGCATACAAGGGAGGGCGTTACATTTTCTGTCAAAAATCTTCGACGAAATCTCAATTTCTTTTGCATTTATTTTATTCATCTATTTTCGACGGAATCCATTTTCCGTTTAAAAAATTCACAAAATCAATTTCTTTTGCATTTATTTTATTCATCTATTTTCGACGGAATTCATTTTCCGTCAAAAATCTTCGACGGAATCCATTTTCCGTCGAAAAACTTCACAAAATCCATTTCTTTTGCATTTATTTTATTAATCCGTTTTCGAAAAACTTTTTCCACAAAATCAATTTCTTTTGCATTTATTTTATTCATCCATTTTCGACGGAATACATTTTCCGTCAAAAATCTTCGACGGAATCCATTTTCCATCGAAAAACTTCACAAAATCAATTTCTTTTGCATTTATTTTATTCATCCGTTTTCGACGAAATTCTTAAAATCTTCGACGGAATCCATTTTCCGGCGAAAAACTTCACAAAATAAATTTCTTTTGCATTTATTTTATTCATCCATTTTCGACGGAATTCATTTTCCGTCAAAAATCTTCACAAAATCAATTTCAATTTCTTTTGCATTTATTTTATTCATCCATTTTCGACGGAATTCATTTTCCGTCAAAAATCTTCGACGGAATCCATTTTCCGGCAAAAACTTCACAAAATCAATTTCTTTTGCATTTATTTTATTCATCCATTTTCGACGGAATTCATTTTCCGTCAAAAATCTTCACAAAATCAATTTCTTTTGCATTTATTTTATTCATCCGTTTTCGACGGAATACATTTTTCGTCAAAAATCTTCGACGGAATCCATTTTCCATCGAAAAACTTCACAAAATCAATTTCTTTTGCATTTATTTTATTCATCCATTTTCGACGGAATTCATTTTCCGTCAAAATCTTCACAAAATCAATTTCTTTTGCATTTATTTTATTCAAAATCAATTTTTTTGCATTTATTTTTCGTCAAAAATCTTCGACGGAATCCATTTTCCGTCAAAAATCTTCATAAAATCAATTTCTTTTGCATTTATTTTATTCATCCATTTTCGACGGAATTCATTTTCCGTCAAAAATTTTCGACGGAATCTATTTTCCGTCGAAAAACTTCACAAAATCAATTTCTTTTGCATTTATTTTATTCATCCATTTTCCTTTGTATTTTTTTATCAAAAATCTGTTTTCGACGAATTTTTTTCCGTCGAAAAACTTCACAAAATCAATTTCTTTTGCATTTATTTTATTCATCCGTTTTCGATGGAATTCATTTTCCGTCAAAAATCTTCGACGGAATCCATTTTCCGTCGAAAAACTTCATAAAATAATTTCTTTTGCATTTAATTTATTCATCTGTTTTCGACGAAATTTTTTTTCCGTCGAAAAACTTCAGAAAATCAATTTCTTTTGTATTTATTTTCGTCATCCGTTTTCGACGGAATACTTTTTTAGTCAAAAATCTTCGACGGAATCCTTTTTTCGTCGAAAAACTTCATAAAATAATTTCTTTTCCATTTATTTTATTCATCCATTTTCGACGGAATTCATTTTCCGTCAAAAATCTTAGACGGAATCCATTTTCCGCCAAAAATGTTCACAAAATCAATTTCTTTTGCATTTATTTTATTAATCCGTTTTCGACGGAATACATTTTTCGTCAAAATTCTTCGATGGAATCCATTTTTCATCGAAAAACTTCATAAAATCAATTTCTTTTGCATTTATTTTATTCATCCATTTTCGACGGAATTCATTTTCCGTCAAAAATCTTCGACGGAATCCATTTTCCGTCGAAAAACTTCACAAAATCAATTTCTTTTGCATTTATTTTATTAATCCGTTTTCGACGAAATTCTTTTTCCGTCGAAAAACTTCACAAAATCAATTTCTTTTGCATTTATTTTATTCATCCATTTTCGACGGAATACATTTTTCGTCAAAAATCTTCGACGGAATCCATTTTCCATCGAAAAACATCATAAAATCAATTTCTTTTGCATTTATTTTATTCATCCATTTTCGACGGAATTCATTTTCCGTCCAAAATCTTCGACGGAATCCATTTTCCGACGAAAAACTTCACAAAATCAATTTCTTTTGCATTTATTTTATTAATCCGTTTTCGACGAAATTCTTTTTCCGTCGAAAAACTTCACAAAATCAATTTCTTTTGCATTTATTTTATTCATCCATTTTCGACGGAATACATTTTTCGTCAAAAATCTTCGACGGAATCCATTTTCCATCGAAAAACTTCATAAAATCAATTTCTTTTGCATTTATTTTATTCATCCATTTTCGACGGAATTCATTTTCCGTCCAAAATCTTCGACGGAATCCATTTTCCGGCAAAAACTTCACAAAATCAATTTCTTTTGCATTTATTTTATTCATCCATTTTCGACGGAATTCATTTTCCGTCAAAAATCTTCACAAAATCAATTTCTTTTGCATTTATTTTATTCATCCGTTTTCGACGAAATACATTTTTCGTCAAAAATCTTCAACGGAATCCATTTTTCGTCGAAAAACTTCATAAAATCAATTTCTTTTGCATTTATTTTATTCGTCCATTTTCAACGGAATTCATTTTCTGTCAAAGTTCTTTTACGGAATCCATTTTCAGTCGAAAAGCTTCACAAAATCAATTTCTTTTGCATTTATTTTATTCATCCATTTTCGACGGAATACATTTTTCGTCAAAAATCTTCGACGGAATCCATTTTCCATCGAAAAACTTCATAAAATCAATTTCTTTTGCATTTATTTTATTCATCCATTTTCGACGGAATTCATTTTCCGTCTTCGACGGATCTTCGAAAACTTCAATCAATTTTTTTGCAAAAACTTACAAAATCAATTTCTTTTGCATTTATTTTATTCATCCATTTTCGACGGAATTCATTTTCCGTCGAAAAACTTCACAAAATCAATTTCTTTTGCATTTATTTTATTCATCCATTTTCGACGGAATTCATTTTCCGTCAAAAATGTTCACAAAATCAAAATCAATTTCTTTTGCATTTATTTTATTCATCCATTTTCGACGGAATACATTTTCCGTCAAAAATCTTCGACGGAATCCATTTTCCATCGAAAAAATTCACAAAATCAATTTCTTTTGCATTTATTTTATTCATCCATTTTCGACGGAATTCATTTTCCGTCCAAAATCTTCGACGGAATCCATTTTTCGACGAAAAACTTCACAAAATCAATTTCTTTTGCATTTATTTTATTCATCCATTTTCGACGGAATTCATTTTCCGTCAAAAAATTCACAAAATCAATTTTCCGTGAAAAACTTTACAAAATCAATTTCTTTTGCATTTATTTTATTAATCCGTTTTCGACGAAATTCTTTTTCCGTCGAAAAACTTCACAAAATCAATTTCTTTTGCATTTATTTTATTCATCCATTTTCGACGGAATACATTTTTCGTCAAAAATCTTCGACGGAATCCATTTTCCATCGAAAAACTTCATAAAATCAATTTCTTTTGCATTTATTTTATTCATCCATTTTCGACGGAATTCATTTTCCGTCAAAATCTTCGACGGAATCCATTTTCCGTCGAAAAACTTCACAAAATCAATTTCTTTTGCATTTATTTTATTAATCCGTTTTCGACGAAATTCTTTTTCCGTCGAAAAACTTCACAAAATCAATTTCTTTTGCATTTATTTTATTCATCCATTTTCGACGGAATACATTTTTCGTCAAAAATCTTCGACGGAATCCATTTTCCATCGAAAAACTTCATAAAATCAATTTCTTTTGCATTTATTTTATTCATCCATTTTCGACGGAATTCATTTTCCGTCCAAAATCTTCGACGGAATCCATTTTCCGTCGAAAAACTTCACAAAATCAATTTCTTTTGCATTTATTTTATTAATCCGTTTTCGACGAAATTCATTTTCCGTCGAAAAACTTCACAAAATCAATTTCTTTTGCATTTATTTTATTCATCCATTTTCGACGGAATACATTTTTCGTCAAAAATCTTCGACGGAATCCATTTTCCATCGAAAAACTTCATAAAATCAATTTCTTTTGCATTTATTTTATTCATCCATTTTCGACGGAATTCATTTTCCGTCAAAAATCTTCGACGGAATCCATTTTCCGTCGAAAAACTTCACAAAATCAATTTCTTTTGCATTTATTTTATTCATCCATTTTCGACGGAATTCATTTTCCGTCGAAAAACTTCGACGGAATCAATTTCTTTTGCATTTATTTTACTTCATCAAAATCAATTTCTTTTGCATTTATTTTATTCAATCCGTTTTCGACGAAAAACTTTTTCATAAAAATCAATTTCTTTTGCATTTATTTTATTCATCCATTTTCGACGGAATTCATTTTTCGTCAAAAATCTTCGACGGAATCCATTTTCCATCGAAAAACTTCACAAAATCAATTTCTTTTGCATTTATTTTATTCATCCATTTTCGACGGAATCCATTTTCCGTCATTTTTTTCGCATTTATTTTATTCATCCATTTTCGACGGAATCCATTTTCCGTCAAAAACTTCACAAAATCAATTTTCTTTTGCAATTAATCCGTTTTCGACAAAATCAATTACTTTTGCATTTATTTTATTCATCTGTTTTCGACGGAATCCATTTTCCATCGAAAAACTTCAAAAAATCAATTTCTTTTGCAATTATTTTATTCATCATTTTTCAACGGAATTCGTTTTCCGTCGAAAAACTTCACATAATGAATTTCTTTTGCAATTTATTTTATTTATCCATTTTCGACGGAATTCGTTTTCCGTCAAAAATCTTCGACGAAATCCATTTTCGTCGAAAAACTTCACAAAATGAATTTCTTTTGCATTTGTTTTATTCATCAGTTTTCGACGGAATCCATTTTCCATCGAAAAACTTCACAAAATCAATTTCTTTTGCATTTCTTTTATTTATCAGTTTTCGACTGAATTCGTTTTCCGTCGAAATACTTCAAAAAATGAATTTCTTTTGCAATTTATTTTATTCATCCATTTTCGACGGAATTCGTTTTCCGTCAAAAATCTA
>JAVKPL010012443.1:0-60654 GCA_032173675.1 Gastrolobium villosum | reverse complement strand
TGATGACGAGTTGAAGGCTCGCGATTATGTACCTTTTGAAAAAGAAGGACTTACTGTAGAGGTTCTGAAAGAGAAAGCGGAAGACATAGAGGTTGGTGCCCCTAAAGTTGAGTTGAAGCCATTACCAGACACTTTGAAATATGTGTTTTTGGGAGATGGTAATACTTATCCGGTAATAATCAACAAGGCTCTATCGGAAGGCCAAGAAAAAGAGCTGGTGGAAGTTTTAAAAGCTCATAAAACCGCAATAGGATGGTCTATTGCTGATTTAAAGGGCATAAATCCTTCCTTTTGTACACATAAGATCCTCCTGGAAAATGATATCAAACCTGTGAGGCAACCACAAAGGAGATTGAACCCAACAATGAAAGAGGTGGTAAGGAAGGAAGTTGTAAAACTTCTTGATGCAGGAATGATTTACCCAATTTCTGATGCTGCATGGGTAAGTCCAGTTCAAACAGTGCCAAAGAAAGGTGGGGTCACAGTAATTACCAATGCAAAACATGAGTTGATTCCAACCAGAACCATCACGGGTTGGAGAATGTGTGATTACAGGAGGTTGAACACAGCTACACGGAAGGATCATTTTCCACTACCCTTTATTGATCACTTCCATTTGAACTCATGTGTGATGCCAGTGCATATGCAATTGGTGCAGTCCTTGGTCAGCGTAAGGAAAAGTTATTACATGTCATTTACTATGCTAGCAAAGTTTTGAATGATGCTCAGATTAATTATGCAAACAAAATTGGAGTGGAAAATAAAGTGGCTGATCATCTCTCTAGAATCCAGGCAAAAGAACTACAAGATAGTTCAGAAAAAGAAATCAATGATTATTTCCCTGATGAGAAGGTGATGGCAGTCTTTGTTCCTCCATGGTTCGCAGATTTTGCCAACTATAAAGTGGTAAGAGAGTTGCCTCCCAACCTTACAAGGCAACAACAAAAGAAATTTCTGCGAGAGGTGAGGCGTTATTTCTGGGAGGATCCACATCTATATTTCCAATGTGCTGATGGGATCCTTCGCAGATGTGTTCCGGAGTTTGAAGTGGGCCAGATTTTGTGGCATTGCCATTCTTCTAATTATGGAGGACATTTTGGGGGCAATAGAACCGCACAAAAAGTTTTGCAAAGCGGTTACTACTGGCCAACACTTTTTAAGGACGCAAGAGATTGCGTAGAAAAATGTGACAAATGTCAAAGGACAGGAAATCTCTCACGAAAGGATGAGATGCCCTTGAATAATATTTTAGAAGTGGAATTATTTGATGTTTGGGGCATTGATTTTATGGGTCCATTTCCATCCTCTTATTCTAACCAATATATCCTTGTGGCTGTGGATTATGTATCTAAGTGGGTAGAAGCTGTTGCTCTTCCCACTAATGATGCTAAGGTTGTAGTAAATTTTCTAAGGAAAAATATTTTTACAAGGTTTGGAGTACCTCGAGCTATCATTAGTGATGGGGGTACTCATTTTTGTAACAGACATTTTGAGGGTTTGTTGGATAAATATGGAGTGAGACACAGGATAGCCACACCATATCATCCTCAAACTAGTGGGCAAGTGGAAGTCTCCAATAGAGAGATAAAAAGAATCCTAGAAAAGACAGTAGGGATTTCTAGGAAAGATTGGGCCAAAAAGCTTGATGATGCACTTTGGGCATACAGGACTGCATTCAAAACTCCAATAGGCATGTCACCTTATCAGTTGGTATATGGCAAACCTTGCCATTTACCAGTGGAGTTAGAACACAAAGCTTTGTGGGCCACAAGGTTCTTAAATTTTGAATTATCAGGAGCCCAAAAGAAGAGAATATTACAGCTAAATGAGCTAGATGAGTTCAGAAGAACTGCTTATGAGAGTGCACAAATTTATAAAGAAAAGACAAAGCAGTGGCATGATAGCAGGATCAAGCATAAAGAGTTTACACCTGGTCAACAGGTATTGCTGTACAATTCTAGATTGAAATTGTTTCCAGGAAAACTTAAATCTCGTTGGTCTGGTCCTTTTATAGTGAAGAATGTATTTCCATATGGCACCATTGAAATCTCTCCCCTGAATGATGAGAGATCTTTTAAAGTAAATGGAAATCGGCTAAAAATTTACTTTGGGGAACCTGTGAATAGAGAGATAATTTCTGTCTCTTTGACTTCACCCGATTAAACATGGTTCCAGTCAGGCTCGTGACATTAAACAAGCGCTTACTGGAGGCAACCAGTGGATATTTTACTTATTTAAAAAAAAAAGGGTTAGTCCACGCTGATAGCGCGGTTCCCACGCTAGCAGCGTGGACCAGCATAAATTGGCAGAGAGTACCGCGCTTAAGGCGCGAGATCCGCGCCAGAAGCGCGGAAGATAAAAAAATGCCAGAGAGTACCGCGCTCACAGCGCGGGGATGGCGCTGTGAGCGCGGGAAGCGCGACCAATTTTTTTAAAAAGGGGAAACCCTAGTTTTTTTCCCCTCATTTCCCCTCTCTCTCTCAGCCGCCACCCTCTCCTCCCCTCCCCTCTTCTTCTTCCTTCCCCTCTTACTTTTCTTCTACTTCTTCTTCCTTCCATATTCCCTTTCCCCCTATTTTCTCTCATTCCCTTCATCCCCACCTACTCCCTATTCGTTTTTCATCCCCATATTTTGTTTCCCCATTTTTGTTTCATCCCCTCATCTCCCTCAACCATTGAAGGGTTAGGGTTAGGGTTCTCAGCACTTAAGCATTCATCACTACGTGATTGATTTTTCTTTTCAAATGGCAGGAGACAAGGTAAGTGTACACTCTTTTGTTTTTAAATTTGAATATTGTTTGTTGATACTATGATGTTGATGGATGTTGGACAAATGCATGCTCAATGTTTGATAAAATGCATATGAAAACAGAGATGAATAGATGCTGGCCCCCATATGTTAACTGTAATAGAAATGCATGCTAGATATTTTTCCCAAAAAAAAACAAAATGATTGTACATATGACACTGTTGCAATCCCATTTTTCGTATTCATACCATGATTGTAATTACTGTCATATTGGTTTGCATGATTACTGGTATGTAATATAATGGCATGATGGGGCTGAGTACAATGTTATACTACAATATGCATGAGATAAATCTGGGAATTGTTATTGATTGTCTCCAATTGTGGATTTTAATGCTGTATATCTTTGTATGGTATCTGTATTGGAAATTTTCTGAATGCAGCAAAAGAAGGTAGGCAAAAAGCCCGCAGGTGCGACTGGCACCAAGAGACAAAGAGCCCCTGCTCTGGTTGATTTTGATGGTAACCGGTTTCTGTCTCCGGAAGCCCAAGACCGGTACCACAACTGGTTTTTAAGAAAGAAAATCATACCGGAACGAAGAATCAGCAGTCTCCTGGCGGATGACTGTCCAGTAGTCCTGACAATTGAAAGAAGGAAATGGAACAAATTGATACAACTTCCACAGGCAATGCAGCACCATATTGCGCGAATTCTGTGCCAATGCTGATAAGGACACAGTAGACAGGACAAGAAAGAGCTGGGTCAGGGGGAAGGAAGTCTCTTTTACAGCCTTCCAAATTGAGAGGTTGCTGAACACCTCATGGGAAGCAACCCAATCCTGTTTTTTCACTGACACCTTCAACAGGATGCAGCCGGTTGACGGGTTGTATAGGGAAGAAATGCCGGCTTTGGCTACCACTATTCGGGAAGGCATCACTCAACCAAATTCTGCATGGAAGGCCAAACAAGGCCAGCCAGCCGTGCCAGAAAAATTGGATAGGCTAGATCTCAATGAAGAGGCAATTTTCTGGCACTCCTTCATCAATTCCACCATCATGGCTTCTACTAATCTAAGTGATGTCAATGTGGAAAGGGCAGTACTGCTGTATACTCTGCTGGGAGATTACAACCTCCATATTGGGGCTATTCTGTCTGATAGAATAGCCCACATGATTACTCATGGCAGGTTAGACTTTAGTCTGGCTCACTGCTCCCTCATTGAGCAGCTTTGCATAAAAGCAGGAGTAGATATACCAGATGATGAGCCCAGAGATGTAAAGACCAAAGCAGATTTAACACAGCGTCTGTATAATGAAATGCAGAAGGAGTCCAGAAGGCAAGCAATATGGAAAGCATCTGGCGGTGCTGTTCCACCACCTGCCCCAGTATCAGCACCATCTACATCTACTGACTCTCAGTTGCTCCAACAGTTACTGGTTCAGAACAACTACATGATGAGCATGTTGGAGCGACTGTGCTTGGATAGGGGAATTGACACAGCTGGATTAATGGGTCAAGTTCCACCTGGTACACAAGCAGGTCCATCTATGCCTTCCAATACTGCAGATGATGACATCCTTGGTGATTTTGAAGCTGATGAATTTATGGATGACTTTTGACCTTATTCCTCCACTGCCATTTACTGCATTTTGTTTTAAATTTCTTGGAACAATTTAGTTTTACATCTTTTTAAAAGGTTGAACAGAGTTAAGGTTGCTGGCACTTTATATTGGGTTATATTTTCTTGCGTATTTTGCTTTGGATATTAACAATTATGTGTGTACTCCATCTGCAGCTTAAGCTATATCTTAGATTAGTTTGTTGCTGAGGACAGCAACATTCAAATCTGGGAATTATCGCATACATGCTGAATGCAAGATTGCAAGGTTGATGAATGTGGTGGAACTACACCATACACCATGAAAAAGAAGTCTTGTATTGAAAAAGAAAAAAAATTCTCAGGTTCAATTATGCTTGATTAAATTCTGGATGCATAAACTGCTAGCATGATATTGTATAGGCAAATTCTGTCAACTAGTATGTCTGAATTGCTAAACTTGAATGGTTAATAAATGCCTAAATGATTATTTTGGAAATCTAGTTTAACATCATAGCTAGTGAGTTTTTGTGCCCAAACACTTAATTTATTTTGAGAGACCTCACTGTGATAGCATTCTAGAACTTGCTTTGTTTCTCTGAAATACATGCATTGATTGAAATGATAAAGGCAGAATTTTATTCTGTAGCCATGGCCAAATAAACCACCTATGTGAATTTTTCCAGTGTTAACCCCTTTGTGCCTGAGCCTTTTTGTTCATAACTCCTGTTGATTGCTTAGACATATTCCTATTGTCTTACCTTAAATGAGATTGAATCCCTGATGTTTTGAAATAAAACAAAGAAATTGAGGTAAGCTCCACAGAGGTCAAGATAAAGAAAGGTGACTGAATTGTGCCTTTAAAAGGAAAGGAGAAAAAGGGAAAAAGAAAAAGGTGAATATAAAGAAAATATGGCTGAAGGAATTAAATTCCCGAAATTCTGTGGGAACATTAGTGGAGCAAAACAAATGAGTTGAATGTGTTAATGAAAAACTATCAAATTTTCAATCTCATTGTTACTTGAGCTACTATCCATAAAATCCTACCCTTTAGCCTGGCCAAGTTACAACCTGTGATGTCCTTTTGATCAATTTTGCATGTATTAATGTTCCTCATCTTTAGGAACTTGAGAATATGAGCAAGTTTATGATAATGTTGTTACTGTGATAGCTTGAGTAATTGTCATTTCCCCAAACACTTGAGTATTGAGCGTTATTTGATTATCTGGGTGAGGGATGTGCAAATTAGATTCTAATCTTTTCATGAAAGGCATTATTAAAAATTCTTCGCATTGATTCAAGCATACTTAGTATGATGATCTGTTGGCTGTACAGTGTTATGTTGGATTAATCTGTTTCCTGGATTTAGTCTTGTACATTGCTAGGGACAGCAAAGTTCAAATCTGGGAATTATTTGATATGCGATCAGCATATAGGAAATTACAAGGCAAAAAGAGGAAGAAAATGACTCAATCAATGCAAGAAAGGCAGAGAAAAAGAGTAAAAACATCCAAAGTCTGAATATCAAGGAAGATAAACAAAAGAAGGCAAAAACATATCAAAAGAGACCTAGGTTCCCACGCTCACAGCGCGGGGATGGCGCTCTGAGCGTGGGAGATGAAAATTTGGCAGAAGGTCCCGCGCTGAGAGCGCGAGATCCGCGCCATCAGCGCGGGAGGTGGAGATTTGGCGGAAACTCCCACGCCCTGAGCGCGGGAGTGGCGCTCTGAGCGTGGGAGGCGCGAAAATATGAAGATTCAAATGTTGCAAATTAGGTCAAAGTCTCTTATAAAAAGAGACTCAACCTTTGAAGAGGAGACATCTCTGAATACACATCACAAGACCTAGAGGAGGCGTTCTTCGTGTTCATCACTCCGTTCTTGTACTCTTCTTTATTTTCTTTTCAGTTCATGTTGAAATCAGATCAGCGATCATGATGTTGATTGGCTAGATCTATTTCTGTAGTCAGGGGCATGATCCCTTTGTAAACAATTGTTACAAGGATTGAATCATTCTATGTATTGAATTTAATATATTTCATCTTTTATCTTGAGCGTATTGATATTATTTCTGTTAGATCTGATCAACCTAATAGGGAATGATATTCTGGGGATCAGGATTCACAATAGGGATATTGGAATACTGATCCTGAAAGGAGATAAAGATGACTCTCCATGCATGTTCTAGGGATAGACTTGTATGGATTGCAGTCGTGGGATTTATCTACATAATGCTTATTTTCAGGCGGGATTACTAAGGGATTAGGGTTCCAACTGAAGTAAAGGGTTAGATCGCCAAGGGATTGGGATCTAACTAATTATTTCTAAAAAGATGATAATTTGTCTGAGTTGTTAATTTCGATAGGTATTATGAATCAATCCGAAGTAAAATTGGGAACAATTGGTAAATGTACCCTGGCTACAGTCTTCTTCATCACTTCTTCTATAAAAATATTTCTTCATTTATTTTAAGTCTTTTTCAGAAAAACCTAAAAACAAGTCTTTACATTTTGAGTTACCATAGTGTGAAAATACCAATTGATTTATCTAACTTAAGAGGACTGGTTATAGTAGTAATTGTTTATCAATCCCTGTGGAAACGATACTTACTTATCACTTTTATTACTTGGAACGATCGGTGCACTTGCCGAGATCGCAACAGTATCACTGTTTTCTAACAGTAACACCAACTCCCTAGGCCATCACGCCTAAAAGGGGACTTTTCCACGTTTTAAAACTGGTTTCTGGTCATTTTCACAGGTGGTAATTGATTACCAAGGATTACAATCCCACAAAATACTCAACAACAGATAAACAACAAGTACTATCCATCTGAATGAACATACATATATCAAAAGACGGATCTATCCCTAACATGAGTTGTCGAACTCGTGCAAATTACAATAAATCAAGTTTAATAAAATATTGTAATATAGTGAAAACCTGAGTCATCTCTCAAGGAAATTTTAAGGGTTTTAATTGCAAAATAAAAACAGAAAATATAGGGGGATTTTTGTTGTTGATTGAGTTAAAGTAAAACAAAATGTAAAAGTTGAAATTGAAATTTATAATTAAAATAACCAACCTAAGGTTAGGACTCCTAGGATTTCCATCATCGGATAAATAGATTTCACAATCGTGATGGACCGAATTAAATCAGAATCCTCGCATTCAATTGAAAATCCTCTCTAGATGATTGCCTAGTGTTTGGTCAAATACGATGCTTCTGCTCAAACAATGGATTAGCCCGTTTGTAAGAACCCGCATCGCCAAATTATGAAATTAAATGATTATTGATGAATTTAGGAAAATAATTTCATAATTGACTTGAATTTATGAGAAGACTTAAATAATTATTATAAGGGCTTAATACGCTGAAAGTCGCTTTTATGAAGAAAAGTGCAGATGCCGATTCTGCTTCATGGTATAAGTGCATACAAATGAAGTATCCCGAAAAATTATAATAAGTGTATGAATATTCCTGGAATAATATGTAGGTCAAGTGTACCATGTTTGGAGTCGAAATAATAGGAACTGGCATCATGACTGATAACTGCTATGTAAGAGCGCGTACTGGCAAAGTGTTGCGAAAATTGTTATCCGAGCCCGTTTTGTCGGCTCTAATTACAATACCAGTGTGCAAGTGTAAATACACATCATAGCATATTACTTGATCTCTTAAATTATATACATGGATCTTAAATTGAATTTTCCCAATAAAACACAAAATTCTCCCCCAAAAATATCAAAAACATGATTGACATAAAATATCATTTTCATAAAGGAAAGCAACACATTTTTCAAAAAAAAAAAAAATGTTTTCTCAAAAAAAAAAAAAAAAAACTCTAATCTCTCGAAGGAGATGATAACATGTTTCTTATAAATATCATTCTCTAGAGAATGAAAGGAGACATAAAGCTCTTGCACCAAAATATATTTTATGTTTAATCTAATGGTTAATTCTGATAATCTTATATTTTGATGAGGAGGAATGTATAGAATTCTGAAATTTGATGTTAATAAACTGAAAGAATAGTAACATTTAACTTTAACGGAGAGAAATAATTTATCTCATCCTTTAACTAACTAATCAAATTAACACAGGTACCAACAAATATAATATATTGAACACATCATAAATAGAAAAAGCAGTAATTAAAAATTATTCAAATACAATATGCATGGTTAACTTTATGGTCGACTTAATTTTTCTTTCCTTAGCACTAATGTTGTTTTGTTCTGTATTACTCTTTTCTTGGTGCCAAAAATATATCTAAGTACTCCTCAATTTTGAACTAATAAATGAGATACTAGTGCTAAGGAATGAAAAATTGTTTGAAAGTTTTTTCTCCCTATATTCAAAATGGTTAAAATAGCATATTCAAATGACGAATTTGCTTTTGTTGTCATATTTTTTGTTTACCCCATATCCTTACATTGTTCGAAAGAAATTTGTGGATTCCGTTTGGAATGAAAATAGCTAGCTAAATATTTTTTTTAAACAAAATATTATTTAATTTTATAACTTGTAGTTGAAACCTTATAAATATTAATTTGCATATTTTTTCTTTTTGCACAATTGGAAGTCTCTTTCTCTAAATACAACATTATAGATTAACAATTGAACATTAAAAAACACTAAACTTAAATCAATATAAGAATCTATAAACAATAAGAGCAAGAACATTACAAATCAATACTAATACATGACAATAAAATAAAGATAAAATAAATACAGTTTTAAACATAGACAAAAACTACAGAAAAATCATAAGTTTGGTTTCAAGGAATTAAATAGTATCTCATTTTGGTTACAAGCATACTAAAGTTTATGTAATGTTGTTATTTTTCTCGCCCCTTGTTTTTGTAGACTTTGACATGTTTCATATCATGTTCTAAGCCTCTTAGCGTTGGGGAATGCAAGTTACCAGCTTGATCGTTGTTGTAGCATTCTATTTTAGTGTCCAAATGTTTGCTATTCTGACTAACGTTGTGTAACTTAGGAACTTTACAAAAAGTAAAACTTTCTGAGTAACCTTTGGATGTAAGACTAATTAGTCTCATCAGGTATAGAGTGATATGGTTTTCCCCACAATTAACATTTCAAGAGCTGAAACCTTTGTCCTCTCTTAAAAGAATAATTCGCATAGCGCTTAGCACCGAACTCAATCTTTCTGAGTGATAATAGAATTTGTTGAGCATAATTTAGTCGACACAAATTCACTAATAGTGGTGATAGCCTTGCCTTCACTATCAATAGGGAATATGTATTGTTGCGTAGAAACAATTGTGTATTGTTATCGTTGAAAGAAAATCGACATATATATGAACACATTCACAAACATTGAGTATTAAGCTGTGGATATAAAACACGGAGCATTAAGAAACTTTGGTGTGAACAGGTAATCTTTCTACAGCATCAGTAATAAATATGCACGTCACTTCAAACAAAAACTCAAGCTATTATTCAACAACATCATGTAGCAGCTTTACTATTCCACTAGTTTACATAACTGGAAGAAAATAGAAAATATGATTGCATACATGGCATATTTATTCTTTAAACAAGCCAAATCTCACTATTGATATTACAGGATAGCATAAAATGCTTTTATTTCAAAGTCTTCAAAGCTTATTTCATCAAGAGTGGTAGCTTTATGTGCACTTAATTTTTGGATGGAGGATGATGCCCCCCATGCCCGCCATGCCCCCCTCCATGATGATCGAGGGTAGTATAACCCACTTTTGAAGTTTCCTTCTTGGATTCCTCCATAGATGGAGGATGATGCCCCCCATGTCCCCCATGCCCCCCTCCATGATGATCGAGGGTAGTATAACCCACTTTTGAAGTTTCCTTCTTCTTGGATTCCTCCATGGATGGAGGATGATGCCCCCCATGACCCCCATGCCCCCCATGCCCCCCTCCATGATGATCGAGGGTAGTATAACCCACTTTTGAAGTTTCCTTCTTAGATTCCTCCATGGATGGAGGATGATGCCCCCCATGCCCTCCATGCCCCCCATGCCCCCCTCCATGATGATCGAGGGTAGTATAACCCACTTTTGGAGTTTCCTTCTTAGATTCCTCCATGGATGGAGGATACTTCTTATAGGGAGGCTCGTAGCCATGATGATCATGGTCATGATGGTAATGGTCATGATGGTCATGGTGATGATGGTAATGGTCATGATCGTCATGGTCGGCAAGAGAAGTGGCGGCTAGAAGCACTAATCCAAGTACTACTAGCAGACTCAGTGACAAGTATTTGGGAGACATGTTGGCTCGTACGTTCAATGCTCAATGGTGCAAATACTTGAACAATGTCATGGCCCTTTTATAATCTTCTAGGACCTATCTTCTATCGGCACGTGTCATTTTTAATACGCAGCTGGTGGCACATTATAGTCAAGTGTTAAAGATGAATAGATTCTCTTGTTTGACTGGTAAATCATTTATATAATGATGAATAAGATTAGTCCATTTTACACTCAAAAATTGATTAATTTGATAATTAGTTGGACCGATTCTTTGAAATGACCGTAGTAAGTATATACTAATTCATAAGTTTATATTTGTTTCTTTCTGTTTACTTCTCTTACTGTTCTAATTATTGGTTTTTTTATGGAAGAACTTATACTTATTCGTGTCACCACAATAATTATCAGTTCATAGACTAATATCAATAGCCCATATGACACACCAACAAATTAAACAATAAATAACCCCTAAATAATATATATTTGAATATTCTAGTTTACAACAAAATAAAAATAAAATAAAAGTTCATAAAAATAGTTTAAAGTTAAATTTTTGTGACTACAAGAGATAATCCTCAAAGTTTTAACTCGGTCAATACTTATCCAAAAGATTCTCCAAGTCCTCACTGGGCCAGACATTCACCAAAAACCTATGTAAGCTAGACACAGTATTAATATTATTTGTTGAAATGTTATTGATATTAGTTGTTGCAAGTTAAAGCCCTACCTCTTCATTCTTCATATTCTCAAATCCGGGCAGACGACCTCTGTAATGCCCCGTCTTGATCCGGTTTATTAACCCTTAATAAAATCGCATCTTACTTAATTAAAATAACGGAAGACTAACGCTATAGCTTACTATATATTGACTATGTGACTTAACTTTTTTTTGTATTTCCTTTTATTTAATTTCTTCACAGAACTTATAAAATTCGGTTTGTGTTCTATATAGCCCCATAACTACATAGAAATTTTACTTAATATACAGTGACCGTAAAAATGATGAAATATCTGTCTGAATATGATAATATATAAGTATCATTTTTGACAAAAGTTACGGATAACATAACGGCTATAAATTGGACTAATTCAGGGATTACAATCCCACAAAATACTCAACAACTGATAAACAACAAGTACAATCCATCTGAATAAACATACATATATCAAAAGATGGATCTATCCCAAACATGAATTGTCGAACTCGTGCAAATTACAATAAACCAAGTTTAATAAAATTTTATAATATAGTGAAAACCTGAGTCATCTCTCAAGGAAATTTTAATTGCAAAATAAAAACAGAAAATATAGGGGGATTTTTGTTGTCGAAATAATGGGAACTGGCATCATGACTGATACCGGCTATGTAAGAGCGCGTACTGGCAAAGTGCTGCGAAAATTGTCATTTACCTTAGCCAACTTGATTACTTAATCAATTTCATAAAATAATGCATGTAAATTGCAAGACAACTAACTGAATTACTTCATAGATAAATATAAAGTGAGTATCTATGTCACAGGACTACAACACATAGCCTCGACCAAAAATCCTGATACTTTAATACAACTTTAACTAAAGGGAGACCTATTCAAATCTATATAGCATGGACAATCCCCATGCTCACCAAATAAGGCACAATGCCCAACAACAGTCTCAAACATAATGAAGCTAAAAGCATAAAGCAGCAGGCATAACTAGCATCCAACAATGTCAGCATATAATGTCATCAATATCTAACTCAGCTCCGGCCTCCTACCGCCTGAGGCCTCAACATTACCTGAACCTGAAATAAGCGTCCCCAAATGTGGGGTGAGATCTCTAAAAAAGAAATCTCAGTAAGACAAGGGATTCTCAAGGATCTTCCACCCCAAGCTCACTTACATGTGCAATATAAGTTCTAAAAGTAGTATTTCCAATATTAGTTCCAAAAGTATGCAGTGCACACTACTAGAAAAAACTTGTATAGTGACGGAATCGTTATGGAAATTCCGTCTCTAATTTCATCGTCACTATTAATTTCCGTCACAAATTCTCTCGCAAAATAATTTGCGAGGGAATTTGTGATGGAAAGTAGTAGTGACGATGAAATTAGCGACGGAATTTCCATAACGATTCTGTCACTATACAAATTTTTTCTAATACATATATTCGTGTCATGTGTGTTTATACTATCTACTGGCCAGAGAAATGTAGGAATACGTCTATACCCACATGAGTACAAGGAACACCGCTTGCACCTCACCCACAGCCTCACCATATCGTATGTACCACATACTCAGGCTTACCGTATAGGTGGACACCACATGCATATCATAAAGGCACATTGCATATAACAGCTCAACAGCATTTCCAAATATCAAAAGCATGTAACACAGCATGCATAAACCACATCCCCATGGGACATGGTGGAACCACAACATGGCTAAACCGAGGACACGAAAGCTTACCTTGCAAGCAATCAATCCAAGCCAAGAGTCCAACCACTATCAAGTCCAAACACAGCAGTATCACAATCTGTTATGGACCAATAATATATCATTAATTATGCATCACAAGCATACAACTTAAAGACTACACCTTTCCTTTACGTTTTACGTCTTAAGGCTTCCAACAAAGCCATAAGCCCTTAATCACATGATTCTGACTTAGTTCATTAATTACAGAAGTTCAACTTCCTTAATCTAGGGTCCACAAACCCCCCAATAGCCTATTATTCACACAACTACTGTTCTTCAAAATCCCAGAATATCTGGATATCCCTTGGGGCATATCTGGATATGCAATATCCGGATATCTCACTGACCATATCCGGATATCCAGATCCCATATATCCGGATATGAATATCCGGATACCATATCCGGATATCGATATCCGGATATCTGTTCCGGATATCTGTTCGACAAATATCCGGATATCTCACGACAGAATGCAGTTTCTGCATTTCGTGAATATCCACTCCAAAGATCCAACTTTTAACACTTAATTACGTTAAAACATGTATCTTTAATCTGTTTTAGGTTCATACTCAAATTACCCTCTTGTTTACTCATTAAACATGACAAGACATCAACTTTAACCATCAAAACTTAAGATCAAAGGTGGCAAAGCTTACCAAAGCTTGATACAGCCCAACAATGATGCTCTTGGACCTCACCAGCCAGCCCCAAGGTACTGACTTTAGGGAGGACGAAAATGGAATAACAAGGTGAGTTCTTTCCTCACCAAGGAAGCTACTTGAAGCTTCTTCCCCACCCAACCCAAACTCAGCCTCACACCTACACCCAACACAGCTCTCTCAACTCAGAAAGGGGCCAAATATGCAGTCCCAAGGCTAACTCTCACCCTCACCAAGTGTTTAGAATGACGAAACAAGCATCAAAGGTGATAACTTGGCCAAGGAATGAAAGAGAAGAGCAATGGAGCACAAGGAATGGAGGTGCAGCAAAGAGAGCTCACGCAAAAGATCTTGATCCCAAACTTTGGAATATTAATCTACTCATTTTTTTAAGATTTTTCATATTTTTTTTTTTTTGGGAACAACTTTCCGGTACTCGCTTTTCCATAGCCAGTATCAGTTCTGGCACCAATTCTAATTATTTAGACTTGAAACTCGTTGTATAAGTCCTACATAATATTCTAGTAATTATCATGCACTTATTATAATTTTCCGGGATACTTTTCCGGTACGCATTTATACCTGGTAGCAGAACCGATATCTGCACTTTTCTTCCGAAAAGCGACTTTCAGCATTCTTACTCACTTACTATAATTATTTAAGCCAAATAATAATTATTAAGGTCAATTATGGAATCATTTCCTAATTTATAATAATTAATTCATTAATTACCTTAATTAGCAGTGCGGGTTCATACATTCACCCCACCTTTTTAAGGATTTTGTCCTCAAAATCAGAAACATACCTGTCTCGAAAGTCGGGATACTGCCGGAGAAGCTCTTCCTCTCGCTCCCATGTGCACTCCTTGGGACTACGCCCAGTCCACTGCACTTTGACCATCGGAATAGTCTTGCTTCTAAGCTGCTTCTCGCCTCGATCGAGAATCTTGAGTGGTCCGACGGGAGTCTTTAGGTTCTCCCAAACCTCCACGTCATCCGGTTGCACCACGTGCGAAGGACCTGCTATATATCTCCGAAGCTGAGACACGTGAAACACGTCGTGGATGTTGGCTAAGTTCGGAGGTAAGGCAAGTCGATAGGCAACAGGTCCTACTCTACCAAGGATCTGGTATGGCCCAATAAATCGTGGGCTCGACTTCCTCACTCTGAGTGCTCGTCCAACATCAGTGACAGGTGAAAGTCTCACAAACACGTGCTCACCCTCACTGAACTCCAGTGGACGATGCTTGACATCGTAGTAGCTCTTCTGGCGATTCTGCGCCTGCTTCAACTTTTCCCTGATCATCTGAATCTGCTGGGTAGTATCTTGGACAAAGTCTAAGCCAAATAGCTCTTTGTCTCCAACCTCAGACCAGCAAGTAGCAGTCTGACACCTCCTACCATACAGCGCTTCGTAGGGCGCCATGCCCAGACTAGCATGAAAACTATTGTTGTACAAAAATTCCACCAACGGAAGGTACCTATCCCATGCTGAACCCTGCTCCAACGTGCAAGCCCTCAACATGTCCTCCAATGTCTGGATGGTCCGCTCAGTCTGTCCATCAGTCTGAGGGTGATAGGCGGTACTCAATCTCAGCTGTGTACCAAAAGCTCCCTGTAGCGCCTCCCAGAACTGAGATTTGAACTTCGGGTCCCTATCACTTATGATACTCTCGGGCACCCCGTGAAGCCTAACAATCTCGCGGACATATAGCTTGGCCAACTGCTCTGTAGTGAAGCTCACCTTCACAGGAAGAAAATGGGCAGACTTGGTCAATCTGTCCACAATGACCCAGATAGAGTCACAACCAGCCTGAGTCTTAGGCAATCCCACCACGAAGTCCATGCAAATACTCTCCCACTTCCACTGTGGAATCTTAAGAGGTTGAAGCTTACCAGACGGTTTCTGGTGCTCAATCTTCACTATCTGACAGATCAAACATTTGGACACGAAGACCGCTATGTCTTTCTTCATGCCCGGCCACCGAGAATTTCTCTTTAAGTCCTTGTACATTTTTATAGCACCAGGGAGGATAGTAAACTGGCCCTTATGAGCCTCTGCCATCACCTTTTCAGTCAATGGCCCTCGAGGGATTACAACCCTCTTCTGGAACAGCAATGTAACAGCCCGTGTTAACCCGGATTGTTAACACACTATTGTATTAAGCCACGCTTAATTAAAATGCGGAATAACTTTTTCTTTAATTCAATTATGACATCATTAACTTAACCAACTTGATTACTTAATCATTTTCATAAAAATACTGCCTGTATATAAATTGCAAGACAACTAACTGAATACCTCGTAGATAAATATAAGTGAGTATCTAAAGCCACAGGTCTACACAAGTAGCCTGGGTCAAAATCCTAATACCTTAATTACAACATTAACATAAAAAGACGATAACAATCATGTGGCATGGACAAACCCCATGCTCACCAAATAAGGCAACAATGCCCACAAATAGTCTCAACATAAACTTAACATAATAAAGCAGTAAACATAACAGCCGTCAATCCAGCAGAACATCATATCAATATCAACTCAGCTCTGGCCTCCTGCCACCTGAGCCCTCAACATTACCTAATCCTGAAATAAGCATTCCCCAAACGTGGGGTGAGATCTCTAACAAGAAATCTCAGTAAGAAAAGGGGTCCTCAAGGAGTCTCCACCCCAAGCTCACTTACATGTGTAATATAAGTTCTAAAAACAGTATTACAGTATAAGTTCTAAAATCATGCGATGCAGCAATTAATCATGTCATGTGTGCTTTCAAATCTACTGGCCAGAGAAATGTAGGAATACGTCTATGCCTACATGAGTACATGGATACTACCAGCACCTCACCCACATGCTTCTCCATCTTGTATGTACTACATACTCAGGATTGCCGTCTAGGTGGACACCACATGCATATCATAATAGCTCATTACATATAAACAGCTCAACAGCATTTCCAAAATAATCAAAGCATGTAACACAGCATGCATAAACCCATCCCCATGGGACATGGTGGAACATCAAAATGGCTAAACCGAGGACACGAAAGCTTACCTTGCAAGCTAGCTATCCAAGCCAAGAGTCCAACCACTCACTAGTCCACAAACAGCAGTATCACAATCTGATATGGACCATTAACAAGTCAATATAAATGCATCACAAGCATACAACTTAAAGACTACGCCTTTCCTTTACGTTTTACGTCTTAAGGCTTCCAACAAAGCCATAAGCCCTTAATCACATGATTCTGACTTAGTTCATTAGTTACAGAAGTTCAACTTCCTTAAACTTGGGTCCACACACACCCAATAGCTTACTGTTCATACAGTACAGCTACTGTCTGCGCAGAACCCAGGATATCCGGATATCCGCAGGGGTATATCCGGATATCCCATATCCGGATATCACACTGGATATATCCGGATATGTCATATCCGGATACCCAGATCCCATATCCGGATATCAATATCCGGATACCATATCCGGATACTGATATCCGGATATCTGTTCGACAAATATCCGGATATCTCACGACAGAATGCAGTTTCTGCATTTCGTGAATATCCATCCCAAAGTTCCAACTTTTAACACATGTACACGTTAAAGCATGCATCTTTAGTTCATTTTAGGTTCATATACCTTATACCCTCTTGTTTACTCATTAAACATGGCCAAGACATCAACTTTAAGCATCATAAACTCATGATCATAGTGAGGTAACTTACCAAAGTTCAAAACAGAGGCAAGTTGTGCTCTTGGAGCTCTCCCAAGGTTCCTCAAACTCAGCCTAAGTAGGAGCACGAAAATGGCACTTCAAGATGGGTTCTTGCACCACAAGAAGGCACTTTGAAGCTCACAATGACTACCACAAAGTAGCCATTACTAAAGCTTCAAACTCATGCTCACTAACTACCCCTCAACTCAGAATGATGGCCACAATGCAGCCCCAAGGTTTACTCTCACCTTCACAAGTGTTTAAACAAGCATGAAAGGTGATAACTTAGCTAAAGAATGAAGAAGAAGGAAGAAGAAGAAGAAGAAGAAGAAGAAGAAGAAGAAGAAGGGTGGCAGCAGCAGCCACTATTCACGTAGGAGTATTAAAAATGCCTAGGGTTTTGTGCTAATGTGCCTATTTATAGGCACAAGCCACTAATCGCACAGTATTAGCCTTAATCGCAAAGTAAAAGATCTTGATCCCAAACTTCGGATTCTAGACCTACGCATTTTTCTAAGATTTGTCATATTTTTATTTTATTTTTCGGAGCACCTTTCCGGTACGCGCTTTTCCATAGCCAGTATCAGTTCTGGCATCAGATTACGTCATTTTGACTTGAAACTTGTTTTACAAGTCCTACATAATATTCTAGTAATTATCATGCATTCGTTATAATTTTCCGGGATACTTTTCCGGTACGCATTTATACCGAGTAGCAGAACCGGTATCTGCGCTTTTCTTCCGAAAGGCGACTTTCAGCATTTTTACTCACTCAATATAATTATCTAAGCCCATTAATAATTATTAGGGTCCATTATGGAATTATTTCCTAATTATCATAATTAATTCGCTAATTACCTTAATTAGCGGTGCGGGTTCTTACATTCACCCCACCTTTTTAAGGATTTTGTCCTCAAAATCAGAAACATACCTGTCTCGAAAGTCGGGATACTGTCGGAGAAGCTCATCCTCTCGCTCCCATGTGCACTCCTCGGGAGTACGCCCAGTCCACTGGACCTTGACCATCGGAATGATCTTGCTCCTAAGCTGTTTCTCGCCTCGATCGAGAATCTTGAGTGGTCCGACGGGAGTCTTTAGGTTCTCCCGAACCTCCACATCATCCGGCTGCACCACGTGCGAAGGATCTGCTATGTACTTTCGAAGCTGAGACACGTGAAACACGTCGTGGATGTTGGCTAGGTTCGGAGGTAAGGCGAGTCGATAGGCAACTGGTCCTACTCTACCAAGGATCTGGTAGGGCCCTATGAATCGCGGGCTCAACTTCCTCACGCCGAGTGCCCGTCCAACACCGGTGACAGGTGAAAGTTTCACAAACACGTGCTCACCCTCACTGAACTCCAGTGGTCGATGCTTGACATCGTAGTAGCTTTTCTGACGATTCTGCGCCTGCTTCAACTTTTCCCTGATCATCTGGATCTGAAGGGTAGTATCTTGGACAAAGTCCAAGCCGAATAGCTCTTTATCTCCAACCTCAGACCAGCAAGTAGGAGTCCGACATCTCCTACCATACAACGCCTCGTAGGGTGCCATGCCCAGACTAGCATGAAAACTGTTGTTGTAAGAAAATTCAACCAACGGAAGGTACCTATCCCATGCAGAACCCTGCTCCAACGTGCAAGCTCTCAACATGTCCTCCAATGTCTGGATGGTCCGCTTAGTCTGTCCGTCAGTCTGAGGGTGATAGGCGGTACTCAATCTCAACTGCGTACCAAAAGCCTCCTGCAGCGCCTCCCAGAACCGAGATGTGAACTTCGGGTCCCTATCACTGATGATACTCTCGGGCACCCCGTGAAGCCTTACAATCTCGCGGACATAAAGCTTGGCCAACTGCTCGGTAGTGAAGCTCACCTTCACTGGAAGAAAATGGGCAGACTTGGTCAATCTGTCCACAATGACCCAGATAGAGTCACAACCAGCCTGAGTTTTAGGTAATCCCACCACGAAGTCCATGGAAATACTCTCCCACTTCCACTGTGGAATCTCCAGAGGTTGAAGTTTACCAGACGGTTTCTGGTGCTCGATCTTTACTTTCTGGCAAATAAGACATTTGGACACGTAGACCGCTATGTCCTTCTTCATGCCCGGCCACCAAAAATTCCTCTTTAAGTCCTGGTACATTTTTGTGGCACCAGGGTGGATAGTGAACCGGCCTTTATGAGCCTCTGCCATAACCTCTTCAGTCAATGGCCCTCGAGGAATAACAATCCTCTTTTGGAACAGCATCAATCTATCCTCGTTCCAAGACACACCGTCCTGGTTCTTCACATAATCGAGGCACTCTCTTTGCACCTGCGCCTCCTTGATCTTTTCCATCAGCTCATTAATCACGTCTGCTGTCTCCATTTCGAGCAGTGCGCCTCCAAACAAGGAGTTCACTCTCAAGTCTCTGAACTTCTCGATCATCTCGTAGTCGTTCATCATTAAGCTGGATAAGCTCACGGATTTCCGACTCAAAGCATCAGCTACCACATTGGCCTTGCCAGGATGGTACCTCAACTCAAAGTCGTAGTCCTTCAAGAACTCCATCCATCTACGCTGTCTCATGTTCAACTCCTTCTGGTCAAACAGATACTTCAGGCTCTTGTGATCACTGAATACAGCAAACTTCATGCCAAACAGGTAATGCCTCCAAATCTTGAAAGCAAAAACAATGGCTGCCAACTCCAAGTCGTGAGTCGAGTAGTTCTCCTCATGAGGTTTCAACTGTCTTGAAGCGTAAGCAACCGCTTTCCCTTTCTGCATCAGCACACAGCCTAGCCCCTTTCCAGAAGCATCGCAGTATAACTCAAACTGTTCCGCAGGATCAGGAAGGACTAACACAGGAGCAGTAGTCAGTCTCTCCTTCAACTCCTGGAAACACTCCTCACACTCATGTGTCCACACGAATGGAGTCTCCTTTCGGGTAAGGTGAGTCATCGGTAGCACCATCTTGGAGAATCCCTCTATGAACCTCCGATAGTAGCCTGCCAAACCCAGGAAGCTTCTTACTTCTGTAACCGTCTTGGGCCTCTCCCAATCCATCACGGCCTAAATCTTGTTAGGATCAACTGCAACTCCATTAGCAGCAATCACATGACCCAGAAATTTAACCGCCTTGAGCCAAAACTCGCATTTCGACGGCTTAGCATAGAGCTTTTTCTCTTTCAGCACTTGCAACACGATCTTCAAGTGCTCAGTATGCTCCTCCTCCGTCTTGGAGTAGATCAAGATGTCGTCAATGAAGACGATCACAATCTGATCCAGGTACGACTGGAAGATTCTGTTCATGTAGTCCATAAACACTGCGGGTGCATTGGTGAGTCCAAACGGGATTACCAAGTACTCGTAGTGCCCGTACCTCGAGCGAAACGCTGTCTTTGGGACATCCTCCGGCTTAACCCGTATCTGATGATAACCGGACCGGAGATCAATCTTGGAATACACACAAGCACCTCTGAGCTGATCCAGCAAATCATCAATGCGTGGAAGAGGGTACTTGTTCTTGATTGTCACCTTGTTCAACTGTCTGTAGTCGGTGCACAACCGCATGGTCCCATCTTTCTTTTTTACAAAAATGACCGGTGCTCCCCAGGGAGACACACTCGGCCGAATAAAGTCTTTTGCTGAAAGCTCCTCGATATGCTTCTTCAGCTCCGCCAACTCCGGTGGCGACATCCGGTATGGAGCCAATGAGATAGGCCCCACACCAGGCAATAAGTCAATGGAGAACTCTATCTCCCTCTGTGGTGGAAACTCAGGAATCTCCTCAGGAAACACCTCGAGGAATTCCTTCACCACAGGAATGCCAGTGAGATCCTCCTGTGTCCCACTCACCAAACCTCCCAACATGACATAGCCAAATGCCCCTGCTCTCAAGGCCCTCCTCGCCTGCAGGACTGAAATGAACGGTGAGGAACTGGCTATGGACCCACCCGGAGACATCACCACTTTCTTGGCACAGCAATCAATCATTGCACAGTTTCTGGACAACCAATCCATGCCCAAAATAATCTGAAGGTTGGCCATCGGTAATCCTATCAGATCTACCGAGAAGTCACGGCCATCCCACTGAAACGCTACATCGCGATGAACAGTGGAGGTCAAACATTTTTCTCCGGTGGCGGTGGTAACCCGCATCGGTGGAGAAAGCACATCACTGGGCAACTCAAGCCCCACAGCAATAGGGGTAGCAACAAAAGAGTGCGTTGCCCCGGAATCAAACAAAACATCAACAGTTGATCCACCAATGGTAACAGTACCTCTGACCAGGTTCGGAGCTCTGTCCGACTGCTGACGATCAAGTGTGTAGACTCGTCCGGTAGTAGGTGGCACGGCTGGTGCCCCAGTAGGAACCATCTGCAATGGCACTGCCTGCACTGCAGCAACTCTCGCCGTCGGGCAATCTCTGGAGTAGTGGCCCTCCTTGCCACACTGGAAGCAAATCAGCTGACCGGTAGAGCACGGCCCAAAATGTGACTTCCCGCATCCCGAACATCTGGGAGCAGGAGGTCTAGCGGCGTTCCCCGGAGCAGCAGTCTTTCTGAACTGATTCGGCGCTTGCTTAGCCGCCAACGGTGGTTTGCCCTTGCCCTTGTTGGCAAAGTTCTTGTTCTTCCAGGGAGTAGAACCACCAGCGCTCTGCGGCACCTCAACCTTGGCCCTCTTGGCCTGACTTGCACGGCAGTAGTCCTCGATGTCGCGGCACTGCTGCACCAACGCTCCGAAGTCTCTCGAAGCAGAACCGGCGAGATGTCCAGCAATATCCTCATTAAGTCCCCTCCGGAACTTGGCCGCTAGAAAAATAGTAGTCGGTCTCGCCATGCGGAAATGAGAGAACTTGACCAGCTCATTAAACTTGGCCAGGTACTCGTCAACAGACAACGAGCCTTGTACCAACCGGTCAAACTCCCCCTGCTTCCTCTCCTGTGAGTCATAAGGGAAGTACTGACCCAGGAAGCTCTCCTCGAAGAATGGCCACGTCATCACATGGCCCTGCATCTCGTAGACCTGAGAGAGATTGGTCCACCACTCATGGGCCTCGCCCTCCAGCATATAAGTGGCGAACAACAGCTTCTGCGGATCCGTGCACTGCATGATCCGGAAAATCTTGTCCAGCGCCTGTAGCCATCTGGCAGCAGCAATGGGATCATACGATCCGTCGAAGGTAGGTGGCTTATGCTTGCGGAAAGCATTCAGCCGGCGATCGATCTCGTCACGATCCTCAGCAAGTACGGGGATAGTCTGCATAGCCCCCGTCAAATGACTACCCTCGCCCATCTGGCTCTGGGTGTCCTCCTGTTGACTAGGCGGAGGTGGAGGCGGTGGCGGCGGTGGAGGTGGTGGAGGACCCTGGCCCGCAGCAGGACCAGCCCTCAACTCCTCCAACATGACCCTCATCATCGTCATGTTGGCCATCCGGTTCTCCTCCAGAACCTCTGCCGTGGTTTGCCGGTTCGCATCTCGAATTGCGTCCAGCATCGCCCGGTTTGCCAGCCTCGTGGCTTCCTGGTCGGCTAGTCGGGCCGCCTGCATCTCAGCCAATGCAGCCAGGACAGGATCCGTCTGATCCTCACTCGTACTAGTGTTCCTCCTTGGTGGCACCATGACTCTGCACAAGTTACACAAAGAATGAGTTGATCAGGCCCACGCCATGTGGTCACGTATGCATTATCATTACACACACCAGTCAGAGAGAACACAAAGTAGACACGCAACGACTCATCCTAAGTTATTGCAATACATACAGGCTTTTCCCTAGAAAGTGCTCTGATACCATAAAATGTAACAGCCCGTGTTAACCCGGATTGTTAACACACTATCGTATTAAGCCACGCTTAATTAAAATGCGGAATAACTTTTTCTTTAATTCAATTATGACGTCATTAACTTAACCAACTTGATTACTTAATCATTTTCATAAAAATACTGCCTGTATGTAAATTGCAAGACAACTAACTGAATACCTCGTACATAAATATAAGAGAGTATCTAAAGCCACAGGTCTACACAAGTAGCCTGGGTTAAAATCCTGATACCTTAATTACAACATTAACATAAAAAGACGATAACAATCATGTGGCATGGACAAACCCCATGCTCACCAAATAAGGCAACAATGCCCACAAATAGTCTCAACATAAACTTAACATAATAAAGCAGTAAACATAACAGCAGTCAATCCAGCAGAACAGCATATCAATATCAACTCAGCTCTGGCCTCCTGCCACCTGAGCCCTCAACATTACCTGATCCTGAAATAAGCATTCCCCAAACGTGGGGTGAGATCTCTAACAAGAAATCTCAGTAAGACAAGGGGTCCTCAAGGAGTCTCCACCCCAAGCTCACTTACATGTGTAATATAAGTTCTAAAAACAGTATTACAGTATAAGTTCTAAAATCATGCGATGCAGCAATTAATCATGTCATGTGTGCTTTCAAATCTACTGGCCAGAGAAATGTAGGAATACGTCTATGCCTACATGAGTACATGGATACTACCTGCACCTCACCCACATGCTTCTCCATCTTGTATGTACTACATACTCAGGATTGCCGTCTAGGTGGACACCACATGCATATCATAATAGCTCATTACATATAAACAGCTCAACAGCATTTCCAAAATAATCAAAGCATGTAACACAGCATGCATAAACCCATCCCCATGGGACATGGTGGAACATCAAAATGGCTAAACCGAGGACACGAAAGCTTACCTTGCAAGCTAGCTATCCAAGCCAAGAGTCCAACCACTCACTAGTCCACAAACAGCAGTATCACAATCTGATATGGACCATTAACAAGTCAATATAAATGCATCACAAGCATACAACTTAAAGACTACGCCTTTCCTTTACGTTTTACGTCTTAAGGCTTCCAACAAAGCCATAAGCCCTTAATCACATGATTCTGACTTAGTTCATTAGTTACAGAAGTTCAACTTCCTTAAACTTGGGTCCACACACACCCAATAGCTTACTGTTCATACAGTACAGCTACTGTCTGCGCAGAACCCAGGATATCCGGATATCCGAAGGGGTATATCCGGATATCCCATATCCGGATATCACACTGGATATATCCGGATATGTCATATCCGGATACCCAGATCCCATATCCGGATATCAATATCCGGATACCATATCCGGATACTGATATCCGGATATCTGTTCGACAAATATCCGGATATCTCACGACAGAATGCAGTTTCTGCATTTCGTGAATATCCATCCCAAAGTTCCAACTTTTAACACATGTACACGTTAAAGCATGCATCTTTAGTTCATTTTAGGTTCATATACCTTATACCCTCTTGTTTACTCATTAAACATGGCCAAGACATCAACTTTAAGCATCATAAACTCATGATCATAGTGAGGTAACTTACCAAAGTTCAAAACAGAGGCAAGTTGTGCTCTTGGAGCTCTCCCAAGGTTCCTCAAACTCAGCCTAAGTAGGAGCACGAAAATGGCACTTCAAGATGGGTTCTTGCACCACAAGAAGGCACTTTGAAGCTCACAATGACTACCACAAAGTAGCCATTACTAAAGCTTCAAACTCATGCTCACTAACTACCCCTCAACTCAAAATGATGGCCACAATGCAGCCCCAAGGTTTACTCTCACCTTCACAAGTGTTTAAACAAGCATGAAAGGTGATAACTTGGCTAAAGAATGAAGAAGGAAGAAGAAGAAGAAGAAGAAGAAGAAGAAGAAGGGTGGCAGCAGTAGCCACTATTCACGTAGGAGTATTAAAAATGCCTAGGGTTTTGTGCTAATGTGCCTATTTATAGGCACAAGCCACTAATCGCACAGTATTAGCCTTAATCGCAAAGTAAAAGATCTTGATCCCAAACTTCGGATTCTAGACCTACGCATTTTTCTAAGATTTGTCATATTTTTATTTTATTTTTCGGAGCACCTTTCCGGTACGCGCTTTTCCATAGCCAGTATCAGTTCTGGCATCAGATTACGTCATTTTGACTTGAAACTTGTTTTACAAGTCCTACATAATATTCTAGTAATTATCATGCATTCGTTATAATTTTCCGGGATACTTTTCCGGTACGCATTTATACCGAGTAGCAGAACCGGTATCTACGCTTTTCTTCCGAAAGGCGACTTTCAGCATTTTTACTCACTCAATATAATTATCTAAGCCCATTAATAATTATTAGGGTCCATTATGGAATTATTTCCTAATTATCATAATTAATTCGCTAATTACCTTAATTAGCGGTGCGGGTTCTTACAAGCAGCAATCCATCCTCATTCCAAGACACACCGTCTTGGTTCTTCACATAATCTAGGCACTCTCTTTGCACTTGCGTCTCTTTAATCTTTTCCATCTCGAGCAGTGCGCCCCCAAATAAGGAGTTCACTCTCAAGTCTCTGAACTTCTCAATCACATCATAGTCGCTCATCATCAGGCTGGATAAGCTCACGAACCATCGGCTACCACATTGGCCTTGCCAGGATGGTACTTCAACTCAAAGTCGTAGTCCTTCAAGAACTCCATCCATCTCCGCTGTCTCATGATCAACTCCTTCTGGTCAAACAGATTATTTCATACTCTTGTGGTCACTGAATACAGCAAACTTCATGCCATACAGATAATGCCTTCAAATCTTGAAAGCAAATATAATAGCTGCCAACTTCAATTCGTGAGTCGGGTAGTTCTCCTCATGAGGTTTCAACTGTCTTAAAGCATAAGCAACAGCTTTCCCTTTCTGCATCAACACACAGCTTAGCCCCTTACCAGAGGCATCA
The DNA here is from genome assembly GCA_032173675.1 of Gastrolobium villosum. Classification (NCBI taxonomy): domain Eukaryota; kingdom Viridiplantae; phylum Streptophyta; class Magnoliopsida; order Fabales; family Fabaceae; genus Gastrolobium; species Gastrolobium villosum. Next base: position 34,450 of record JAVKPL010012443.1, on the reverse strand, counting down.
CAATAAAGCTCAAACTGCTCCGCAGGATCAGGAAGGACTAACACAGAAGCAGTAGTCAGTCTCTCCTTCAACTCTTGGAAGCACTCCTCACACTCATGTGTCCACACGAATGGAATCTCCTTTCGGGTAAGGCGAGTCATCGGTAACACCATCTTGGAGAATCCCTCAATGAACCTCCTGTAGTACCCTGCCAAACCTAAGAAGCATATCACTTCTGTAACCGTCTTGGGTCTTTCCCAATCCATCATGGCCTCAATCTTGTTAGGATCAACTGCAACTCCATCAGCAGAAATCACATGACCCAGAAATTTCACCGACTTGAGCCAAAACTCACATTTCGACAGCTTTGCATATAGCTTTTTCTCTTTCAACACTTGCAACACAATCTTCAAGTGCTCAGTATGCTCCTCCTCTGTCTTTGAGTAAATTAAGATGTCGTTAATGAAGACGATCACAAACTGATTCAGGTACGGTTGGAAGATCTTGTTCATGTAATCCATGAACACTGCGGGTGCATTGGTGAGTCCAAACGGGATCACCAAATACTCATAATGACCGTACCTCGAGCGAAACGCTGTCTTTGGGACATCCTCTGACTTTACCCGTATCTGATGGTATCCGGACCAGAGATCAATCTTTGAGTACACGCAAGCATCCCTGAGCTGATCCAACAAATCATCAATGCGTGGGAGGGGATACTTGTTCTTGATTGTCACATTGTTCAACTGCCTATAGTCGGTGCACAATCGCATAGTCCCATCTTTCTTTTTCACAAATATGACCGGTGCTCCCAAAGGAGACACGCTCGGCCGAATGAAGTCTTTCGTCGAAAGATCCTCAATATGCTTCTTCAGCTCTTCCAACTCTGGTGGCGATATCCGATATGGAGCTAGTGAAATAGGCCCCACAGCAGGCAACAAGTTAATGGAGAACTCTATCTCCCTCTGCGGTGGAAACTCAGGAATCTCCTTGGGAAACACCTCGAGGGATTCCCTCACCACAGGAATGCCAGTGAGATCCTCCTGTGTCCCACTCACCAAACCTCCCAACATGACATAGCCAAATGCCCCTGCTCTCAAGGCCCTCCTCGCCTGTAGGACTGAAATGAACGGTGAGGAACCCGGATAAATCACCACTCTCTTGGCACAAAAATCGATCAATGCACAGTTTCTGGATAGCCAATCCATGCCCAGAATAATCTCCAAGTTGGCCATCGGCAATCCTATCAGATCTACCGAGAAGTCACGGCCATCCCACTGAAACGCTACATCGTGATGGACAGTGGAGGTTAATCATTTTTCTCCGGTGGCGGTGGTCACCCGCATCGGTGGAGAAAGCACAGCACTGGGAAACTCAAGCCACACAGCAATAGGGGTAGCAACAAAAGAATGCGTTGCCCCGGAATCAAATAATACATCAACAGCTGAACCACCAATGGTAACAGTACCTCTGACCAGGTTCGGAGCTCTGTCCGACTGCTGACGATCAATGGTGTACACACGCCCAGTAGTAGGTGGCAATGTTGGTGCCCCTGTAGGAACCATCTGCAGGGGAACTGCCTGCACTGTAGCAGCTCTCGCCGTCGGGCAATCTCTGGAATAGTGGCCCTCCTTGCCATACTGGAAGCATATCAACTAGCCTGTAGCACACGGCCCAAAGTGTGACTTCCCGCATCCCGAGCATCTGGGAGCAGGAGGTCTCGCTGCACTCCCCTGAGCAGAAGTCTTCTTAAACTGGTTTGGCGCTTGCTTAGCCGCCAACTGTTTTCCTTTGCCTTTGGTCCCAAACTTCATGTCTCTCAAGGAAGTCGAACCACCAGTACCCTGTGGCACCTCAATCTTGGCCTTTTTGGCCTAACTCGCACTGGAGTAGTCCTCAATATATCAACACTGCTGTACCAAAGCCCCGAAGTCTCTCGAAGTAGAACCCGCAAGGTGTCCAGCAATGTCCTCATTAAGTCCCCTACGGAACTTAGCAGCTAAGAAAATGGGAGTCGGCCTCGTCATCCGGAAATGAGCAAACTTGACCAGCTCATTAAACTTGGCCAGGTACTCGTCAACAGACAACGAGCCCTGTACCAATCTGTCAAACTCTCCCTGCTTCCTCTCCTGAGCCTCATAAGGGAAGTATAGACCAAGGAAGCAATCCTCAAATAATGGCCACGTCATCACGTGCCCCTGCATCTCTAACACCTGGGAGGTGTTCGTCCACCACTCGTGGGCATCGCCCTCCAGCATGTATATGGCGAACATCAGCTTCTGCGGGTCTGAACACTACATCACCCTGAATATCTTGTCTAGGGCCTGAAGCCATCTAGCAGCAGCAGCAATGGGGTCGTAGGACCCATCAAAAGTAGGTGGCTTATGCTTACGGAAAGCATTCGGCCGACGGTCGATCTCATCTCTATCCTCAGCAAATACAGGAACGGCCTGCATACCCCCCGTCAAGTGGCTACCCTCACCCATCTGACTCTGGGTGTCCTCCTGTTGACTAGGTGGAGGTGGAGGCGGTGGCGGGGGTGGTGGTGGAGGTGGTCGAGGACAATGGCCAGCAGCAGGACCAGCCCTCAACTCCTGCAACATGACCCTCATCATAGTCATGTTGGCCATCCGGTTCTCCTCCAGAACCTCAGCAGTGGCTCTCCTGTTCGCCTCTCTAATGGCGTCCATCATCGCCTGATTTGCCAACCTCGTGGCCTCCTTGTCGGCTAGTCAGGCCGCCTGCATCTCAGCTAATGCAGCCAGGATAGGATCCGGTTGATCCTCACTCGTACTCTGGTTCCTCCTTGGAGGCACCATGACTCTGCACAAGTTACACAAAGAATGAGTTGATTAGGCCCACACCATGTGGTCATATATGCATTATCATAATACACACCAATCAGAGAGACCACAAGGTAAACACTCAACGAAACATCCTAAGTTATTGCAATACATACAGGCTTTTCCCTAGAAAGTGCTTTGATACCATAAAATGTAATAGCCCGTGTTAACCCGGATTGTTAACATACTATCGTATTAAGCCACGCTTAATTAAAATGCGGAATAACTTTTTCTTTAATTCAATTATGACGTCATTAACCTTAGCCAACTTGATTACTTAATCAATTTCATAAAATAATGCCTGTATGTAAATTGCAAGACAACTAACATAATTACTTCATAGATAAATATAAAGTGAGTATCTATGTCACAGGACTACAACACATAGCCTGGACCAAAAATCCTGATACTTTAATACAACTTTAACTAAAGGGAGACCTATTCAAATCTATGTGGCATAGACAATCCCCATGCTCACCAAATAAGGCACAATGCCCAACAACAGTCTCAAACATAATGAAGCTAAAAGCATAAAGCAGCAGGCATAACCAGCATCCAACAATGTCAGCATATAATGTCATCAATATGTAACTCAGCTCCGGCCTCCTACTGCCTGAGGCCTCAACATTACCTGAATCTGAAATAAGCATCCCCAAATGTGGGGTGAGATCTCTAAACAAGAAATCTCAGTAAGACAAGGGATCTTCAAGGATCTTCCACCCCAAGCTCACTTAAATGTGTAATATAAGTTCTAAAAGCAGTATTTCCAATATTAGTTCCAAAAGTATGCAGTGCAACAAATATTCGTGCCATGTGTGTTCATACTATCTACTGGCCAGAGAAATGTAGGAATACGTCTATACCCACATGAGTATAAGGAACACCGCTTGCACCTCACCCACAGCCTCACCATATCGTATGTACCACATACTCAGGCTTACCGTATAGGTGGACACCACATGCATATCATAAAGGCACATTGCATCTAACAGCTCAACAGCATTTCCAAATATCAAAAGCATGTAACACAGCATACATAAACCACATCCCCATGGGACATGGTGGAACCACAACATGGCTAAACCGAGGACATGAAAGCTTACCTTGCAAGCAATCAATCCAAGCCAAGAGTCCAACCACTCTCAAGTCCAAATATAGCAGTATCCCTTGGGGCATATCTGGATATGCAATATCCGGATATCTCACTCACTATATCCGGATATTCCATATCCGGATATCCAGATCCCATATCCGGAAATGAATATCCGGATATCTCACGACAGAATGCAGTTTCTGCATTTCGTGAATATCCACTCCAAAGATCCAACTTTTAACACTTAATTACGTTAAAGCATCATCTTTAATCTGTTTTAGGTTCATACTCAGATTACCCTCTTGTTTACTTGTTAATCATGGCAAGACATCAACTTTAACCATCAAAACTTAAGATCAAAGGTGGCAAAGCTTACCAAAGCTTGAAACAGCCCAACAATGATGCTCTTGGAACTCACCAGCCAGCCCCAAGGTACTGACTTTAGAGAGGACGAAAATGGAGTAACAAGGTGAGTTCTTTCCTCACCAAGGAATCTAATTGAAGCTTCTTCCCCACCTAACCCAAACTCAGCCTCACACCTACACCCAACACAGCTCTCTCAATTCAGAAAGAGGCCAAATATGCACTCACAAGGCTAACTCTCACCCTCGCCAAGTGTTTAGAATGATGGAACAAGCATCGAAGGTGATAACTTGGCCAAGGAATGAAGGAGAAGAGAAATGGAGCACAAGGAATGGAGGTGCAGCAAAGAGAGCTCACACACCAGCACAAGTCACGTAGGAGGCTGCATTCTTTTCCTAGAAATTTGTGCCATTTAGCATATATAGCCAATTAAGTCATAACACGCGGTATTAGCCTTAATAGCTACGCAAAAGATCTTGATCCCAAACTTTGGAATATTAAGTCATATTTTTATTTTATTTTTCGGAACAACTTTCCGGTACTCGCTTTTCCATAGCCAGTATCAGTTCTGGCACCAATTCTAATTATTTTGACTTGAAACTCGTTTTATAAGTCCTACATAATATTCTAGTAATTATCATGCACTTATTATAATATTCCGGGATACTTTTCCGGTACGCATTTATACCGGGTAGCAGAACCGGTATCTGCACTTTTCTTCCGAAAAGCGACTTTTAGCATTCTTACTCACTTACTATAATTATTTAAGCCAAATAATAATTATTAAGGTCAATTATGGAATCATTTCCTAATTTATCACAATTAATTCATTAATTACCTTAATTAGCGGTGCAGGTTCTTACAAGCAGAGGTCCAGGCTCTCGTCCTGAAAGCTAGGTGGTGGCGGAGGATACTGGCCAAGAGTAGGACTAGCCCTCATCTCCTCCAACATGACTCTCATCACAGTCATGTCCGCCAGGCGGTTTGCCTCCAAACGTCCTCAGTGGCTTTCCTGTTCGCCTCTCGTACGGCGTCCAGCATAGCCTGGTTTGCCATTCTCATGGCCTCCTGGTCGGCTTGTCGGGCCGCCTGCATCTCAGCCAATGTAGCCAGGACAGGATCCGATCGTTCCCCGCTAGTGCCCCGGTTCCTCCGAGGTAGTACCATGACTCTGCACAAGTTACACAAAGAATGAATTGATCAGACTCACGCAATGTGGTCACATGTGCATCATCATAGTAAAACCCAATAGAGAGAACACACAGACATGACTCAACAAAACATCCTAAGCATTGCAATACATACAGGCTTTTCCCTCGAACCATTGCTCTAATACCATAAAATGTAACACCCCGTGTATACCCGATTTGTTAACATGTCATCGTATCAAGCCATGCTTAATTAAAAATGCGGAATATCTTTTTCTGTTCAATTATGACGTCATTATAATTACCAAGTTGATTACTTAATTATTTTCATAAAACATCGCCTGTATGATATTGCAAGAGACAATTGACTGAAATACCTCATAATATAAATAATAGTGAGTATCTAAAAATAACGGAACTACAACACTTAGTCCGGACATAATCCTGATACATTATTACAAACTCGAATCTAAAACAAGACATAGTCAAATCAATGCGGCATGGACAATCCCCATGCTCACCAAATAGGGCAACAAAGCCCAAAAATAGTCTTAACAGCAACAACATAATAATAACTGAAGCTAAAAGCATAATAGCAACAAGCATAATCCAGAATCCAAACATGTCAGCAAATAAACAGCAATATCAGCTAAGCTCCGGCCTCCTGCCACTAGAGGTCTCAACCCCTGCATTACTAGAACCTGAAATGGTTCCCCAAACGTGGGGTGAGATCTCTAAAAAGAAATCTCAGTAAGACAAGGGGTCCTCAAGGATCTTCCACCCCAAGTGTAACACCCCGTGTTAACCCGGTTTGTTAACATCTCATCGTATTAAGCTACGCTTAATTAAAACGCGGAATAACTTTTTCTTAAATTCAATTATGACGTCATTAACCTTAGCCAAGTTAATTACTTAATCAATTTCATAAAATATCGCCTGTATGTAAATTGCAAGAAAAATAACTGAATACCTCATATATAAATATTAAAGTGAATATCTAAAGTCACGGATCTACAACACGTAGTTCGGACATTATCCTGATACATTATCCAACTTTAAATAAAACAAGACATAATCAAGTATATGTGGCATGGACAATCCCCATGCTCACCAAATAAGGCAACAATACCCAACAACAGTCTCAACAGCAAACAACATAGTACTATCTGAAGCTAAAAGCATAAAACAGTAAACAGGATCTAGCATCTAACATGTCAGCACATACAGCAATATCTAACTCAACTCTGGCCTCCTGCCACCCGTATTTTCAACCCCAGGGTTACCTGAACCTGAAATAAGCGTCCCCAAACGTGGGGTGAGATCTCTAAACAAGAAATCTCAGTAAGACAAGGGGTCCTCAAGGATCTTCCACCCCAAGCTCACTTACATGTGCAATATAAGTTCTAAAAGCATTAATTTCCAATATAAGTTCCAAAAGTATGCATTGCAACAGATATCCATGTCATATGAGTTATCACTATTCTACTAGCCAGAGAAAATACAGGAATACGTCTATTACCCACATAGTAGTACAAGGAATAATGCTTGCACCTCACCCACAGCCTCACCATGTTGTATGCGTCACATACTCAGGCTTACCGTATAGGTGGACCCACATGCATATCATAAAAGCACATTGCATATAAAAGCTCAACAACATTTCCAAAACATCAAAAGCATGTAACACAGCATGCATAAACCACATCCCCATGGGACATGATGGAACCACAACATGGCTAAACCGAGGACACGAAAGCTTACCTTGCAAGCAATCAATCCAAGCCAAGAGTCCAACCACTCTCAAAGCCCAAACACAACAGTATCACAATCTGTTATGGACCAATAATATATCATTAACCAAAGCTCATACGCATAAGCATAAAGACTATGTTTTTCCTTTTATGTTTTATGTCTTAAGGCTTCCCACCAAGCCATAAGCCCTTAACCCCTTAGGTTCTGACTTAGATAATTAATTTCAGAAGTACCACTTCATCAAACATGGCAAGACATCAACTTTAACCATTAAAACTTAAGATCAAAGGTGGCAAAGCTTACCAAAGCTCAAAACAGAGCAACAATGGTCTTGGAAATGGTCCCTCAAAGTTCTGACTTTGTCCAACACGAAAATGGCACCAAAGCTATGACCTTTCTTCACAAGAAAGGCTCCTTGAAAATCCAACACTCAAAGAAGAGACTCACACCCTCACACAAGGCAACTCAGCCCACAAACACCCTTCAAACAGAGGCAAAAACTCAGAAATAAGTCCTCCCACTCAACCCCAAGGATAACTCTCACTCATACCATGTGTTTTAGAGAAGGAACCAAGAATAAATGAGGTCCCTTGGTGTAAGAACCTGCACCGCTAATTAAGCAAATTAATGATTTAATTGTGATAAATTAGGAAATGATACCATAATTGACCTTAATAATTATTATTTGGCTTAAATAATTATAGTAAGTGATTTAGAATGCTGAAAGTCATTTTTCGGAAGAAAAGTGCAGTTACCGGTTCTGCTAAATGTGTACCGACAAAGTATCCCGGAAAATTATAATAAGTGCATGATAATTACTAGAATAATATGTAGGACTTGTAAAACAAGTTTCAAGTCAAAATAATGAGAACTGGTGCCAGAACTGGTACTGGCTATGGAAAAGCGCGTACCGGAAAGGTGCTCCAAAAAATAAAATAAAAATATGAAAAATATTAGAAAATTGAGTAGGTTAAGATTCCAAAGTTTGGGATTAAGATCTTTTGCGTAGCTATTAAGGCTAATAATGCGCGTTGTGACTTAACCTCTTTATATTCATTAGTTGGCACATGATCCTAGGTTAAAAAACCTTGCCTCCTACGTGCCTTGTTCCTTGAGAGGCAGCAGCTGAGTGCTTTGTTGTCACCTTCCTCTTCCCTCACTCTCTTGAGCCAAGATGTCATTTTTATTCTTGGTTTCTCTACCTAAACACCATTGCCTTGGGTGAGCTTGTCTTGTGAGGTTGTGAGTGACATCCTTGCTGAGTTGTAGCTTCTGGTTATGGGTGTAGAGGTGCTGACTTTGAGAGTTGGTTTGTGGGAGCTTGGAGTTGGTATTTTGAGCTCCAAAGGGGTCACCTTTGTGAAGAAAGTTCCTTACTTGTGTGGCATTTTCGTGTGCCTTGAAGGTCAGAGTGGGGAGCTCCAAGAGCACACCTTGCTCTGTTTTGAGCTTTGGTAAGTGATACCAACCATGATCATGTGTTTATATGCTTAAAAATGGAACCTTGATGCATGTATTGAACTAAGTTGATAAATTAAGGGTCGGTAAGGTTAAACACACCTAGAAATGCATGTTTAAGTGTCTTTAATCGGTTAAAGTTGGATCCTTTGGACTGGATATTCACAAAAATGCAGAATGACATTCTGTCATGAAATATTCGGATATTTGTCGAACAGATATCCGGATATTGATATCCGGATATGGTATCCTGATATTGATGTCCAGATATGGGGATCTAGATATCCGGATATGGTTAGTGTGATATCCAGATATTGAATATCCGGATATGTCCCCAAGGAATATCCGGATATTCTGGGATTTCGAAGAACAGTAGCTGTGCTGTGGGTATAGTAGGCTATTGGGGGTTTGTGGACCCTAGATTAAGGAAGTTGGACTTCTGTAATTAATGAACTAAGTCAGAATCATGTGATTAAGGGCTTATGGCTTTGTTGGAAGCCTTAAGACATAAAATGTAATGGAAAGGCATGGTCTTTAAGTTGTATGCTTCTGGTGCATATTTAATGATATATTATTGGTCCATAACAGATTGTGATACTGTTGTGTTTGGACTGTGAGAGTGGTTGGACTCTTGGCTTGGATTGATTGCTTGCAAGGTAAGCTTTCGTGTTCTCGGTTTAGCCATGTTATGGTTCCACCATGTCCCATGAGGATATGGTTATATGTATGCTGTGTTACATGCTTTTGATATTTGGAAATGCTGTTGAGCTGTTATATGTGAAAGTAAACTGGCCTTTGAAGGCCGATGCATGTAAGGTGTAAAAACAAAATTTTTACTGCGGAAACATACATGCACACATAGGTTCATGCTTTAAGACAGCATGATGTTACCTTGTTTTTGGCCTGATCAGTTAGGGAGATCATATGTCAGGCTTGAAGGGTTCAAACCCTCTAATGGTTATCCACACCACCGTTCGTCAATGATGCTAGAACTACTTCTTGAAAGCCACCAGATGAACACCACAGTGAGGCTTGCTATGCGCACAAGTGGTGAAGGTGGAGGCTAGGTATTATGTTTGGAAAGGTGTAGTGAACTACCATACAGAATGGTGCATGAGATGAAGGAGAGTAGGCTAGATTTTCTAAAAACCCTAAGGAGAAGAACAAGTGTGATATATGCGCACACCTTGGAGAGGAGGAGAGAATTAATTCATTCAAAAATGAAATCCAACTTTCAAACTCCTTTGAAAGTTATGCGTAAGGTGGAGCTGTTGCAAAATCAATTTTGCCAACAACCTCCAATCTTATCCTCATGAAACTAAGTTCAAAATAATTTAAACTTAAATTCATAAAATATCATATAGTATACTTTTTATGCGCATAACTCAAGCGAAATATATTGAGTAGTTGCATTCAAAATTTGAATCAACTCACCCACTGATTTATCCTTTTGTTTTATGATAAGATGACATTCTTATCAAAGCCAAACAGCCCAAGAATTCAAGATGCTTCTTGATGCAAGGAATATGTCCCAATAAGATCCTATCTTATCCTTTTGTTATGAAACATCTTTTCAAAGCCAATTCAAATTCGAATTCAAACACTTTAATTCAAATGTTCAAAATTCAAAATTTCAAATTTCAAATTCAAAATTCGAATTTCAAAATTTAAATTCCAAATTCAAATTTCAAGTTTCAAATTTCAAATTTCAAATTTAAAATCCGAATTTCAAAATTTCAAATTCCAAATTCAAATTTCAAAATTCAAATTTCAAATTCAAAATTCAAAATTCAAATATTTGATTATTAATTTAACTAATTAAATTAATTAGTAATGGCTTGGACTATCCAAGCCCATTACTAAGCTTCATGCACCACCCACCTATTTAGGTGGGCTTCCAAACAGCTTCTTGGGCTAACAACCATTATTAGGCCCAATACCTTTAAAGCTAGTCCATCATGACAACAAGGTGTTAGTGTGTGACCCATTAGGTCCAACTTAGCTTCTGACATAACTGGGCTTGGGCCCAACAAGCCCACAACCCAATTAATGACAACACAGAGCACTAGCAATGCTTTGTTGCCCCAGAATTAGTCAGATTAATGACTTGATCATCCTATTGCACATATTTGGTTACCGTATGTATTTCTCTTCGTCTCGGTTATCTTCCCATTAACCTAGGGTAAGGAAATGTATCAACCCTTGCGGTTTAGGGTAAGCTTTATTCGAAATAGGGAATCTTCAATTTACTGACTCTAAAGGCAGATCATCTCATGATCTCTTTTACTATGCATAGATTCCCGAGTCCCTGTAAATGTCATCCCGATTTCTCCGGTTTACAGATAACCTAATCTCTCACAGAGATTTGACGAATTCCTTCAGCTTATTACCCTAGCCCTGTGCCCTTTAAGGACACGCCCAACAGTATACCTATGAGTCTCCATGTTTCAGGCAGACGAGGCATACAATCAAAACATGCCTTCAAGAACACAGTCTAGGTAATAACTTCTGGTCTAAGGAAAGACATACCCAAACATAAAGAGATTACTCTAATGACACTATCTGTGAGATTTCCTCATAGAGTCTCTTTTTGGGTCTGTTCAGTGCGAGCTATACTCTTATAGGTCCACCCACGACTTTAGCTAAGATATCTCCATATCTGCAGCTCATGAGGTCTTTACCTTGTATCCATATACAAGTAGAAAAGTCGTACTAGTCTTACCCGAGATCACTGATCCCCAAACTCAGTGTCTCTAGACTAGGAACATACAATTAGGAATAGACATGCAATATCCTTGAATCCTCATGATCGTGATCTCATCACAGATACTCAAGAGATACTTGTTCTATTCCAAGGGGTTTATTCAATTCGTTCATATAATATTAACAGTAATATCGAGACATAATATGAAACTGTTTAAATAGTGCTTTCATTTATTTGCGACAAACAAAGGTCTAATCTAGTGTCCTTTATTTAATCAAAAGATTGTCTCTAGGACACCCATATACTAACAAGCTCCCACTTGGCCTAGAGCCAATCAGACCTAAGTCGTATGCCCAAAGCCTCATAATGACTATCATGTTTTCTCTGAGAAATAGCCTTTGTCAGAGAATCGGCCAGGTTATCGTCTGTGGGAACATAATCCATTTTTACATCATTCCTATCAATGATTTCTCTAATCAAATGATATATGCGGAGCACGTGTTTAGATCTTTGATGAGACCTAGGTTCCTTTGACTGCGCAATGGCTCCTGTGTTGTCGCAAAGCAACTGTATGGGCTCATCCACGCTTGGAACCACCCTTAGTTCATTTATGAACTTCTTGATCCACACTGCCTCCTTAGCTGCTTCTGAAGCAGCTATGTATTAAGCCTCTGTTGTTGAATCTGCTGTTGTCTCCTGCTTGGAACTCTTCCAAGACACTGCCCCACCATTTAAGGTGAATACGAATCCTGACTGTGACTTGCAGTCATCTTTGTCACTCTGAAAACTGGCATCAGTGAACCCTTTCACTGTTAACTCATCAACCCCACCATAGACCAGAAATACATCCTTAGTTCTTCTTAAGTATTTAAGGATGGTTTTGACTGCCGTCCAGTGACCCTCTCCAGGGTCTGACTGGTATCTGCTCGTAATGCTTAAAGCATATGAGACATCTGGTCTCGTACATATCATAGCATACATGATGGATCCAATAGCCGAAGCGTATGGAATTCCACTCATGCGATCCTTCTCAGACTGTGACTTAGGACACATAGCCCTTGATAGGTGTACCCCATGACTGACAGGAAGAAAACCCCTTTTCGACCCTTCCATGCTAAACCTCTTTAGCATCTTGTCAACGTACGTGGATTGAGATAAACCCAGCAGCCTCTTGGATCTATCTCTATAGATCTTTATACCAAGTATAAAGGCTGCCTCTCCCAAATCCTTCATGGTAAAGTTTTCTGAAAGCCACTCTTTCGTTATTTTTAATGTGGGGATGTCATTTCCTATTAGCAATATGTCATCTACATAAAGCACTAGGAAGACGACATTACTCCCACTAACCTTTCTGTAAACACAAGGTTCATCCTCGTTCTTGATAAAACCGTTACTCTTAACGACTTCATCAAAACGTATATTCCAACTCCTTGATGCTTGCTTTAGCCCATATATTGACCTTTGTAGTTTGCATACCATATGCTCCTGATCTTTGATTTCAAAGCCTTCAGGTTGTGTCATGTACACTTCCTCCTTCAAGAACCCATTCAAGAAGGCGGTTTTGACATCCATTTGCCAAATTTCATAGTCGTGGTATGCTGCTATTGCAAGCATGATCCTAATAGATTTGATCATGGCAACTGGTGAGAAAGTTTCATCATAGTCAACTCCTTGTCTTTGACGATACCCTTTCGCCACCAACCTAGCTTTGTAGGTCTGAACGTTGCCATCTGGATCAGTGTTTCTTTTAAAGACCCATTTATTACTGATAGGAACTACTCCTTGCGGTTTAGGAACCAAGGTCCATACCTTGTTCTGATACATCGAATCCATTTCAGATTCCGTGGCCTCAAGCTATCTTGAGGAGTCAACATCTTTGACCGCCTCCTCGTAGTTACTTGGTTAATCATCCTCAACAGTTTGCTGATTCTCAATCACAAACCTGTACCTCTCAGGTCGATGGATGACCCTCGTAGATCTACGGAGTTGTGTGTTTACTTCTCCATTGGAGAACGTCGCCTGCGGAGCAGACTCGGGTTCCTCAATCTGTTCTTGTGGATCTTGCACTTCTTCAAGATCAATCTTACTCCCACTGCCTCCTTGAGAGATCAAATCCTTATCAAGGAACTCAGCATTCTTTGACACAAACACTTTGTGTTCTTCCATGGAGTAGAAGTAGTATCCCTTAGTACCTTTAGGATACCCCACAAATAGACATTTAGTACTCTTAGCACTAAGCTTGTCTGATGTCAATGCTTTGACATAAGCTGGCGATCCCTATACCCTGAGGTAACTCAGGTTGGGTCTCTTACCACTCCATATCTCATATGGTGTGGTCTGAACAGATTTAGACGGTACCCTATTTAGAAGGTATGCCGCTGTGTCTAAGGCATATCCCCAAAACGATTTTGGAAGTTGAGTCTAACTCATCATAGACCTAACCATGTCTAACAAGGTCCTGTTTCTCCTTTCGGAGACACCGTTTTGGTGTGGTGTGTAAGGAGCGGTAAGTTGTGAGAGAATTCCATTTTTCTCTCAGATAATCCTGAAACTCGTGGCTCAAATATTCACCACCATGATCTGATCGTAATGTCTTAATCATCTTGCCACGCTGTTTCTCCACTTCATTCCTAAACTCTTTGAACTTTTCAAAAGCTTCAGATTTATATCTCATTAGGTATATATACCCAAATCTTGATTTGTCTGTAAAGGTAATGAAATAAGAATATCCACCTCTAGCCTCAATAGACATTGGGCCACATACATCAGTATGAATGAGTTCTAATAACTCACTAGCCCTATGACTCTCAAGCCCTTTGGGCTTTTGTCGAATCATTTTCCCAGCTAGACAAGATTCACACTGTCCATAGGATTCCAAATCCATGGAGTCCAGGTATCCATCTCTATGCATCCTAGACAATCTTGTTTCATTTATGTGCCCTAGTCTACAGTGCCAAAGATAAGATTGATTATCCGTGCTAGGTCGTTTCACATCTATATTGAGCACTTCATTTCCCATTTCCAACACATACAATCCATTTATTAAAGAAGCAGTACCATAAACCATATCATTCAAAATGATAGAAAAAGTACCATCCCTAATACTGAAAGTATAACCATCTTGTTCTAAACAAGAAATTGAAATAATGTTTCTAGAAATATGCGGAACATAAAGACAATTATTCAAATGCAATAAAAGGCCCGTAGGCAAAATAAGGTCAGCATCTCCAACTGAATGAGCAGCAACTCTTGCTCCATTACCAACGCGGAGATCCACCTCGTTTCTATCCAATCTCCTTGGGCTCCTAAGTACCTGCAACATATTGCAGATATGAGAACCACATCCGGTATCCAATACCCATGAGGTTGGATTAGCATAAGAATAATTTATCTCAATCATGAAAATACCTGAGGCAGAAGCATCACCATGCTTCTTGTCCTTCACATTGTTCAGGTAGTCTGGACAATTCCTCTTCCAGTGGCCTTTCTTGCCACAATGGAAGCACTCAGCATCACCCTTGTCCTTAGGTGCCTTCTTACCCTTCTTACCCTTCTTCTTCTTGGATTTTCCTTTGGGCTTAAGGGGGTCACCTTTTGCAGGCTCCTTACCTTTTCCCTTGGCCTTGCTAGGCCCACCAATCAAAAGAGCCTGTGTCCTATCCTTCTTGATAGACACTTCAGCTGTTGTTAACATGCTTAACAACTCAGGCAAGCTCACTTGCATCCCATGCATATTATAATTCATGATGAATTGACTGAAGGAAGGTGGAAGTGAGGTGAGGACTAAGTCATTACTTAGCTCGGCATCCATGATGAAGCCTAGGTTTCCTAGCTTCTCAATCAGCCCGATCATCTTGAGAACATGGCTGCCAACAGACATGCTCTCAGTCATCCTACAAGAGAACAGTTCTCTTGAGGCCTCGTACCTCTCATGCCTGCCTTTAATATCATACAACTCCTTGAGATGCACGATAATAGAGGGAGCATCCATATGCTCATGCTGCTTTTGCAGTTCAGGCGACATGGATGCCAACATGATGCATACTGCCATCACATTGTCATCCAAGTACTGTTGATGGGTTACGAAATCAAATTCCGCAAACCCTTCTTCCCCTTCCCGTGGCGCTACGGGTATTACAGCATCTAAGACGTAGGCAATCTTTTCGGCCCTTAGAACAATTCTTAGGTTCCGATACCAGTCCATAAAATTTGAACCGATCAGTTTATTCGTATCGAGTATTGAACGCAGTGACAGTGGATTAGTCATACTATAAGCTGAAAGAGATGTAAAGATAGTTTTAGTTAATATACGGTTATGTAGTTAAAAGCAAATTATTAAAGACTTTAAATAATTTGCCCCTCCCACTATTTTATCTAAGTCAATGACCCTTCCTATTTGACTTAGGGTTAATCTACTTTAGATTTTACCTTAGTGGGATTAAGAGTGCGATTATTTATTTTAATCTCCGTCTGAGACCGCAAGATTAATTTAAATAATGGGTTGATCTTTATCAACAGTATCTCATACCCTCTCTTAACATTAGGTTGACAACTCTTTGTCACTTAGTGGTGCATCTCATGCAACCAACCTAGCACCATTACCCTAAGCACATAAGCCCGGTTGTGCCTGCAACTTATGTCTTAGTTAAGCATTAAACCAGCACCCTAAGTGTCTTACACTTCAAACACTACTCTAGCTCAACGAAACAGTGGGTCCCAACTGAGTTGTGGAGCACCACTATGTAGAAGAGCTTTGAGTAGCATTGGTGGTGGGAGGTAATCATACACTTAATTATTTATTCCTTTTAAGTGTTCCTTTTATTTTAGGGTTAATTAGGTCCCATCAAACACATATTGTAAGTTATCATGCTAGTCGTTACCTATGTCAAACATCTATCGGTATACACTAGTCGCTATTGGACAAACATAATAACCATACAAAACGCGGTTTGCCCAATTCATGCATACTAGACGTTCTAATCATACATGCATATAAACAGTTTATATTGAGATAGTCTTTGGTGCTCGCGCTTTTGTCCTTTTTGCTTCTTTAAGCAACGGCCGCTTGTCGTCTATACGCCACTAGCCTATTTCTCTAATTACACATAATTAAAGAAACTCCAAAACATCTTTGGAGGGACAAAATTACAAAATTTAAATTACAAATACACTTGTAAATTAAAGGGCGCGATTACACATTAATTTAAAATTCAAAAAAATTCAAATCCGGGCACCATGACCATCCCCTTCCTGTTTGTACCTGAAAAGTTCAAAACTTGCAAACACAAACATTATATTATCACATAATATTTTCACATATATTTTGACATTTAGCATTTAAACATCAAAATAACATCAAGATTCATAATCTTAAATTTCTCAATTGGCCGAATTAAAAAACAATTTTAATTCAAATTTTGTTAATTCTTTCTTAAAGAAAACAAAATTAAACCATGCATGTAGCCACAAACTCCTTCATGGCCGAATCATATAGGTGACTATATGATAAATTTTGTCACAAAATTTCATGCATATAAACATGACACAATTCATGGAGAAAAATAAGAAATCATTCAAGGTACTCTTAGTACCCTCCATGGCCGAATCTACCCTTTCAAAAAGGGTGTTCCTTTTAAAACTTTCATAAAGAAAAAGAAACTAAACCATGATGCATAATGTTTTATGAACACAGAATCAAATTTACATGTTCATAAAAACAAAAACTTGAACACTTTAAAGGATTTGTGATTCAAAATCCATATGCAGAATTTAAACTTTAACCCTTTAAAGATTTTGACCGTGAAAAACTCCTTTCACAAACAAGGTACCATCACCCGCCGATGGTAAAGCAACCGGGCTCTGATACCACTTTGAAGGCCGATGCATGTAAGGAGTAAAAACAAATTTTTTACTGCGGAAACATACATGCACACATAGGTTCATGCTTTAAGACAACATGATGTTACCTTATTTTTGGCCTGATCAGTCAGGGAGATCAGATGTCAAGCTTGAAGGGTTCAAACCCTCTAATGGTGATCCACACCACCGTTCGTCAATGATGCAAGAACTCCTTCTTGAAAGCCACCAGATGAACACCACAGTGAGGCTTGCTATGCGCACAAGTGGTGAAGGTGGAGGCTAGGTATTCTGTTTGGAAAGGTGTAGTGAACTACCCTACAGAATGGTGCATGAGATGAAGGAGAGTAGGCTAGGTTTTCTAAAAACCCTAAGGAGAAGAACAAGTGTGATATATGCGCACACCTTGAGAGGAGGAGAGAATTAATTCATTAAAAAATGAAAACCAACTTTCAAAAACCTTTGAAGTTTGTGCATGGAACAGGGAGGATAAGGTGGAGCTGTTGCAAAATCAATTTTGCCAACAACCTCCAATCTTATCCACATGAAATTAAGCTCAAAATAATTTAAACTTAAATTCATAAACTATCATATAGTATACTTTTCATGCGCATAATTCAGCCCTAAAAGGGGTCCAAATATATTGAGTAGTTGCATTCAAAATTTGAATCAACTCACCCACTGATTCCCTCAACCACAAAATCTGAATGGAGCTTTGTTTTAAGTGATAAGATGACATTCTTATCACTCAATTATGCGCCCCAAACAGCCCAAGAATGTGCTCCAAAGATGCTTCTTGATCCAAGGAATATGTTCCAATAAGATCCTATCTTATCCTTTTGTTATGAAACATCTTTTCAAAGCCAATTCAAATTCGAATTCAAACTCATGAATTCAAATGTTCAAACATTCAAATTCAAAATTCAAAATTTCAAAATTTCAAATTCAAAATTCAAATTTCAAAATTTAAATTCCAAATTCAAATTTCAAATTTCAAATTCGAAATTCGAAATTCGAAATTCGAATTTCAAAATTTCAAATTCCAAATTTCAAAATTCAAATTTCAAATTCAAAATTCGAAATTCAAATATTTGATTATTAATTTAACTAATTAAATTAATTAGTAATGGCTTGGACTATCCAAGCCCATTACTAAGCTTCATGCACCACCCACCTATTTAGGTGGGCTTCCAAACAGCTTCTTGGGCTAACAACCATTATTAGGCCCAATACCTTTAAAGCTAGTCCATCATGACTACAAGGTGTTAGTGTGTGACCCATTAGGTCCAACTTAGCTTCTGACATAACTGGGCTTGGGCCCAACAAACCCACAACCCAATTAATGACAACACAGAGCACTAGCAATGCTTTGTTGCCCCAGAATTAGTCAGATTAATGACTTGATCATCCTATTGCACATATTTGGTTACCGTATATATTTCTCTTCGTCTCGGTTATCTTCCCATTAACCTAGGGTAAGGAAATGTATCAACCCTTGCGGTTTAGGGTAAGCTTTATTCGAAATAGGGAATCTTCAATTTACTGACTCTAAAGGCAGATCATCTCATGATCTCTTTTACTATGCATAGATTCCCGAGTCCCTGTAAATGTCATCCCGATTTCTCCGGTTTACAGATAACCTAATCTCTCACAGAGATTTGACGAATTCCTTCAGCTTATTACCCTAGCCCTGTGCCCTTTAAGGACACGCCCAACAGTATACCTATGAGTCTCCATGTTTCAGGCAGACGAGGCATACAATCAAAACATGCCTTCAAGAACACAGTCTAGGTAATAACTTCTGGTCTAAGGAAAGACATACCCAAACATAAAGAGATTACTCTAATGACACTATCTGTGAGATTTCCTCATAGAGTCTCTTTTTGGGTCTGTTCAGTGCGAGCTATACTCTTATAGGTCCACCCACGACTTTAGCTAAGATATCTCCATATCTGTAGCTCATGAGGTCTTTGCCTTGTATCCATATACAAGTAGAAAAGTCGTACTAGTCATACCCGAGATCACTGATCCCCAAACTTAGTGTCTCTAGACTAGGAACATACAATTAGGAATAGACATGCAATATCCTTGAATCCTCATGATCGTGATCTCATCACAGATACTCAAGAGATACCTGTTCTATTCCAAGGGGTTTATTCAATTCGTTCATATAATATTAACAGTAATATCGAGACATAATATGAAACTGAATAAATAGTGTTTTCATTTATTTGCGACAAACAAAGGTCTACATCTAGTGTCCTTTATTTAATCAAAAGATTGTCTCTAGGACACCCATATACTAACAATATGCAATGTGTCTTTATGATATGCAATGTGGTGTCCACCTTTACGGTAAGCTTGAGTATATGGTACATACGATATGGTGAGGCTGTGGGTGAGGTGCAAGCGGAGTTCCTTGTACTCATGTGGGTATAGATGTATTCCTCCATTTCTCTGGCCAGTAGATAGTATAAACACACATGGCACGAATATATGTTGCACTGCATACT
Organism: Gastrolobium villosum; assembly: GCA_032173675.1. Taxonomy (NCBI): domain Eukaryota; kingdom Viridiplantae; phylum Streptophyta; class Magnoliopsida; order Fabales; family Fabaceae; genus Gastrolobium; species Gastrolobium villosum. The sequence goes on along the minus strand of JAVKPL010012443.1, from coordinate 14,741 downwards.
TTTGGAACTTATACTGGAAATTACTGCTTTTAGAACTTATATTGCACATGTAAGTGAGCTTGGGGTGGAAGATCCTTGAGGACCCCTTGTCTTACTGAGATTTCTTGTTTAGAGATCTCACCCCACGTTTGGGGACACTTATTTCAGGTTCAGGTAATGTGGAGGCCTCAGGCGGTAGGAGGCCGGAGCTGAGTTAGATATTGATGATATTATATGCTGACATAGTTGGATGATGGTTATGCATGCTGCTTTATGCTTTTAGCTTCATTTGTGTTTGGGATTGTCTGTTGAGACTTTTGTTGGGAATTGTGCCTTATTTGGTGAGTATGGGAATTGTCCATGCCACATAGACTTGATTATGTCTTCTTTAAGTTAAAGTTGTATTAATGTATCAAGATTTTGGTCCAGGCTATGTGTTGTAGTCCTGTGACTTAGAAACACACTTTATATTTATGAGGTATTTCAGTTAGTTATCTTACAATTTACATACAGACATTATTTTATGAAATTGATTAAGTAATCAACTTGGCTAAGGTTAATGACGTCATAAATGAATTAAAGAAAAAGTTATTCCGCATTTTAATTAAGCATGGCTTAATACGATAGTATGTTAACAAACCGGGTTAGCACGGGCTGTTACACTTGGCTCCAATGGTGAAGGAAGGAAGAGGGTGGCAAGGTGGCTACTCAAACTTCAGAAATTCTCACGTAGTGGAGCTGCACATGCCTAGGGTTATGTGCCATAAGTTTAATATATAGCCATTTAAGTCATAACGCGCATTATTAGCCTTAATAGCTACGCAAAACATTTTAATCCCAAACTTTGAAATCTTAACCTACTCAATTTTCTAAGATTTTTCATATTTTTATTTTATTTTTCGGAGCACCTTTCCGATACACACTTTTCCATAGCCAGTATCAGTTCTGGGACCAATTCTCATTATTTTGACATGAAACTCATTTTACTAGTCCTACATATTATTCTGGTAATTATCATGTACTTATTATAATTTTCTGGGATACTTCACCAGTACGCATTTATACAGGGTAGCAGAACCGGTATCTGCGCTTTTCACCCGAAAGGCGACTTTAAGCATTATTACCCACTTACTATAATTATTAGAGTCTCATAATAATTATTAGGGTCAATTATGGAATTATTTCCTAGTTATCACCTTTAATTAATTAATCTCATTAATTAGCGGTGCGGGTTCTTACATTCACCCCACCTTTTTCAGGATTTTGTCCTCAAAATCAGAAACATTCCTGTCTCGAAAGTCGGGGTACTACCGGAGAAGCTTGTCCTCATGCTCCCATGTACACTCCTCGGGACTACATCCCTTCCACTGCACTTTGACCATCAGAATAGTCTTGCTCCTAAGCTGCTTCTCGCCTCGATCGAGAATCTTGAGTGGTCCGACGGGAGTCTTTAGGTTCTTCCGAACCTCCACATCATCCGGTTGCACCATGTGCGAATGATCCGCTATGCACTTCCGAAGCTGAGACACGTGAAACACGTCATGGATGTTAGCCAAGTTCGGAGGCAAGGCAAGCCGGTAGGCAACTAGTTCTACTCTACCAAGAATCTGGTATGGCCCAATAAACCGCGGGCTCAGCTTCCTCACTCCCATGGCCCGACCAACACCGGTGACAGGTGAAAGTCTCAAAAACATGTGATTACCCTCACTGAACTCTAGTGGGCGATGCTTGACATCATAATAACTCTTTTGTCGATTCTGCGCCTGCTTCAACTTTTCCCTGATCATCTGGATCTGCTGGGTAGTATCTTGGACAAAGTCCAAGCCAAATAGCTCCTTGTCTCCAACCTCAGACCAGCAGGTAGGAGTCTGACACCTCCTGCCATACAGCGCCTCGTAGGGTGCCATGCCCAGGCTAGCATGAAAACTATTGTTGTACGAAAATTCCACCAACGGAAGGTACCTATCCTATGCTGAACCCTGCTCCAACGTGCAAGCCCTCAACATATCCTCCAATGTCTGGATGGTCCGCTCAGTCTGTCCGTCAGTCTAAGGGTGATAGGTGGTACTCAATCTCAACTGTGTACCAAAAGCTCCCTGCAGCGCCTCCCAGAACCGAGAAGTGAACTTCGGGTCCCTATCACTGATGATACTCTCGGGCACCCCGTGAAGCCTAACAATCTCGCGGACATATAGCTTGGCTAACTGCTCTGTAGTGAAGCTCACCTTCATTGGAAGAAAATGGGGAGACTTCGTCAGGCTGTCCACTATGACCTAGATAGAATCACAATCCGCCTGAGTCTTCAGCAATCCCACCATGAAGTCCATGGAAATGCTCTCCCACTTCCACTGTGGAATCTCAAGAGGTTGAAGCTTACCAGACGGTTTCTGGTGCTCAATCTTCACCTTCTGACAAATAAGACACTTGTACAAGTAGACCGCTATGTCTTTCTTCATGCCCGGCCACAAAAATTTCTTTTTAAGTCTTGGTACATTTTTGTAGCACCAGGGTGGATAGTAAACTGGCCCTTATGAGCCTCTGCCATAACCTCCTCAGTCAATGGCCCTCGAGGGATTATAACCCTCTTCTGGAATAGCAACAATCCATCATCATTCCAAGACATACCGTCTTTGTTCTTAACATAATCAAGGCACTATCTTTGTACTTACGTCTCTTTAATCTTTTCCATTAACTCATTAATCATTTCTGCTATTTCCATCTCGAGAAGTGCGCCCCCAAATAAGGAGTTCACTCTCAGGTCTCGGAACTATTCTATCACATCATAGTCACTCATCATCAAGCTGGATAAGCTCACGGATTTCTGGCTCAAAGCATCAGCTACCACATTGGCAATGCCAGGATGGTATCTCAACTCAAAGTCGTAATCCTTCAAGAACTCTATCCATCTCCTCTGTATCATGTTTAACTCCTTCTGGTCAAACAGATACTTCAAACTCTTGTGGTCACTGAATATAACAAACTTCATGCCGAACAGATAATGCCTCCAAATCTTGAAAGCAAAAGCAATAGCTGCCAACTCAAAGTCGTGAGTCGGGTAGTTTTCCTCATGAGGCTTCAACTGCCTCGAAGCATTAGCAACAACTTTCCCTTTCTGCATCAACATACAGCCTAGCCCCTTACCATAGGCATCACAATAAAGCTCAAACTGCTCCGCAGGATCAGGAAGGACCAACACAGGAGCAGTAGTCAGTCTCTTCTTCAACTCCTGGAAACACTCCTCACATTCATATGTCCACACAAATGGAGTCTCATTTCGGGTAAGGCGAGTCATCGGTAACACCATCTTGGAGAATCCCTCAATGAACCTCCTGTAGTACCCTGCCAAAACTAAGAAGCTTCTCACTTCTGTAACCGTCTTGGGCCTCTCCCAATCCATCACTGCCTCAATCTTGTTAGGATCAACTGTGTAAGAACCCGCACAGCTAATTAAGGAGATTAATTAAATAAATGTGATAATTAGGAAATAATTCCATAATTGACCTTAATAATTATTATGTGGCTTTAATAATTATAGTAAGTGGGTAATAATACTGAAAGTCGCTTTTCAGGCGAAAAGCATAGGTACCGGTTCTGCTACCCGGTATAAATGCGTACCGGTGAAGTATCCCGAAAAATTATAATAAGTGCATGATAATTACTAGAATAATATATAGGACTGGTAAAACGAGTTTCAAGTCAAAATAATGAGAACTGATGCCAGAACTGATACTGGCTATGGAAAAGCGCGTACTGGAAAGGTGCTCCAAAAAATAAAATAAAGATATGATAATTCTAGAAAAATGAGTAGGTTAAGATTCCAAAGTTTGGGATTAACTTCTTTTGCGTAGCTATTAATGCTAATACTGCGCGTTAAGTGACCATGTGGCTATTTATACTTATACTAAGGGCACAAAACCCTAGAAATAGTTTGTCCTACGTGAGAGGAAGGCTGATCAGCTCTGCCATGCGCTGTCCTTGGCTTCTTCACCTCATTTGTGAGCTTTGTGAACCATTTGCTCCCATTTTCTTCATGATTCTTCACACTTCCTCCTTGTAAACACTAGAGTGTAGCATTGTGAGTGTGAGGTGAGCTTCCCTTCTGAGTTTGGTGGCTGTGTGAAGCATGTTTGTGGATTGAGTTGCTTTGGGTGGGTGTTGTGAGTCTCTTCCTTGAGTGTTGGAGCTTCAAGGGGCCTTTCTTGTGAAGAAAGGTCATAGCTATGGTGCCATTTTCGTGTTAGGCAAAGTTAGAACTTTGAAGGACCATTTGTGAGCTCCAAGAGCCATTGTTGCTCTGTTTTGAGCTTTGGTAAGCTTTTCCACCATTGATCTTAAGTTTTATTCCTTGAAGTTGAGGTCTTGACATGCTTAATAAGTTAAACAAGTAATCTGAGTATGAACTTAAAACAATGTAAAGATGCATGCTTTAACGTTTTTAAGTGTTAAAGGTTGGACCTTTGGGGGATGTTTTCTCGAAATGCATAAACTGCATTCTGTCGTGAAATATCCGGATATGTGTTCGAGAAATATCCGAATATTGATATCCGGATACGGTATCCGGATATTGATATCCGGATATGGGGTTCTGTGATATCCGGATATGGGATATTCGGATATGCCCCCGACATATATCCGGATATTCAGGGTTTGCAAAAAACAGTAGCTGTACTGTGAGTACAGTAGGCTATTCGGGGTTTGTGAACCCTAGATTGATGAAGTTGAACTTCTGTATTAATTGAACTAGGTCAGAACCTAAGGGGTTAAGGGCTTATGGCTTTGTGGGAAGCCTTAAGACATAAACCGTAAAAGGAAAATGTAGTCTTTATGCTTATACGTATGAGCTTTGGTTAATGATATATTATTGGTCCATAACAGATTGTGATACTGCTCTGTTTGGACTTTGAGAGTGGTTGGACTCTTGGCTTGGATTGATTGCTTGCAAGGTAAGCTTTCGTGTCCTCGGTTTAGCCATGTTGTGGTTCCACCATGTCCCATGGGGAATGGTCTTATGCATGTTGTGTTACATGTTTTTGATATTTTGGAAATGCTGTTGAGCTTTATATGCAATGTGCTTTTATGATATGCATGTGGGTCCATCTATACAGTAAGCCTGAGTATGTGGCACATACAACAGGGTGAGGCTGTGGGTGAGGTGCAAGCGATGTTCCTTGTACTACTATGTAGGTAATAAACATATTCCTGCATTTTCTCTGGCCAGTAGAATAGTGATAACTCATATGGCATGGATATCTGTTGCACTGCATACTTTTGGAACTTATACTGGAAATTATTGCTTTTAGAACTTATATTGCACATGTAAGTGAGCTTGGGGTGGAAGATCCTTGAGGACCCCTTGTCTTACTGATATTTCTTGTTAAAGATCTCACCCCACGTTTAGGGATGCTTATTTCAGGTTCAGGTAACCGTGGGGTTGAGACCTCGGGTGGCAGGAGGCCAGAGTTGAGTTAGATATTGCTGTATGTGCTGACATGTTGGGTGCTGGATCCTGTTTACTATTTTATGCTTTTAGCTTCAGATAGTACTATGATATTTGCTGTTGAGACTGTTGTTGGGCATTGTTACCTTATTTGGTGAACATGGGGATTGTCCATGCTACATAGACTTGAGTATGTCTTGTTTTATTTAAAGTTGGATAATATATCAACATATTATCCAGACTACGGGTTGTAGATCTGTGAATTTAGATTTTCACTTTAATATTTATATATGAGGTATTCAGTTAGTTGTCTTGCAATTTACATACAGACGTTATTTTATGAAATTGATTAAGTAATCAACTTGGCTAAGGTTAATGACGTCATAATTGAATTAAAGAAAAAGTTATTCCGCATTTTAATTAAGTGTGGCTTAATACGATAGTATGTTAACAATCCGGGTTAACACGGGCTATTACATTTTATGGTATCAGAGCACTTTCTAAGGAAAAGCCTGTATGTATTGCAATAACTTAGGATGTTTTGTTGCGTTTCTATCTTGTATTCTCTCTAATTGGTGTGTGTTATGATAATGCATATGTGACCACATGGCGTGGGCCTGATCAACTTATTCTTTGTGTAACTTGTGCAGAGTCATGGTACAACCAAGGAGGAACCAAGGTACGAGTGGGGATCAATTGGATCCTGTCCTGCAGCATTGGCTGAGATGCAGGCGGCCCGACTAGCCGACCAGGAGGCCATGAGGTTGGCAAACCAGGCTATGCTGGACGCCATTAGAGAGGCGAACAGGAGAGCCACTGCAGATATACTGGAGGAGAACCGGATGGCAAACATGATTATGATGAGGGTCATGTTGGAGGAGCTGAGGGCTGGTCCTGCTGTTGGCCAGTGTCCACCACCACCTCCACCGCCACCACCACCTCCACCTAGTCATCAGGACGACACCCAGGGTCAGATGGGTGAGGGTAGTCACCTGATAGGGGCTATGCAGGCCGTTCCTGTTTTCGTCGAGGATCGTGAAAAGATTAACCGCCGGCTGAATGCTTTCTGTAAGCATAAGCCACCTACTTTTGATGGGTCCTATGACCCTATTGCTGCTGCTAGATGGCTCCAGGCCCTGGACAAGATATTCAGGGTGATGCAGTGCACCGAGCCACAAAAGCTGATGTTCGCCACGTACATGCTGGAGGGCGATGCCCATGAGTGGTGGACGAATACTTCCCAGGTGTTCGAGATGCAGGGGCACGTGATGACATGGCTATTCTTTGAGGACTGCTTTCTGGGTTAGTACTTTCCCTACGATGCATAGGAGAGGAAGCAGGGAGAGTTCGACAGGTTGGTTTAAGGCTCGTTGTCTGTTGCTGAGTACCTGGCCAAGTTCAATGAGCTGGTCAAGTTTGCTCATTTTCAGATGACGAGGCCGACTCCCATTTTCTTAGCTGGTAAGTTCCGTAGGGGACTTAATGAGGACATTGCTGGTCACCTTGCTGGTTCTGCTTCAAGAGACTTCGGGGCTCTGGTGCAGCAGTGTCGTGACATTGAGGATATTTGTAGCGCGAGTAAGGCCAAGATGGCCAAGATTGAGGTGCCATAGGGTACTGGTGGTTCCACTTCCTGGAAAGACAGGAAGTTTGGGAACAAAGGAAAAGGAAAAAAGTTGGCAGCTAAGCAAACGCCAAATCAGTTCAAGAGGAGTTATGCTCAGGGGAGTGCAGCGAGACCTCCTGCTCTCAGATGCTCGGCATGTGGGAAGTCACATTTTGGGCCGTGTTCCGCAGGCCAGTTGATATGCTTCCAGTGTGGCAAGGAGGGCCACTACTCTAGAGATTGTCCATCTTCGACGGCGAGAGCTGCTGTAGTGCAGGAAGTTCCCTTGCAAATAGTTCCTACAGTGGCACCAGCAGTGCCACCTGCTACTGGGCGTGTGTACACCTTTGATCGGCAGCAGTCGGATAGAGCTCCAAAACTTGTCAGAGGTATTGTTACCATTGGTGGTTCAGCAATTGATGTGTTATTTGATTCCGGGGCAACGCATTCATTTGTTGCTACCCCGACTGCTGTGGGGCATGAGTTGCCCAGTGCTGTGCTTTCTCCACCGATGCGGGTGACCACCGCCACCGGAGAAAAATGTTTGACCTCTACTGTTCATTGCGATGTAGCATTTTAGTGGGATGGCGTGACTTCTCGGTAGATCTGATAGGATTGCCGATGGCCAACTTGGAGATTATTATGGGCATGGATTGGCTGTCCAGAAACTGTGCATTGATTGATTGTTGTGCCAAGAGAGTGGTGATGTCTCCAAGTGGATCCACAGCCAGTTCCTCACCGTTCATCTCAGTCCTGCAGGCGAGGAGGGCCTGGAGAGCAAGGGCATTTGGCTATGTCATGTTGGGAGGTTTGGTGAGTGGGACACAGGAAGATCTCACTGGCATTCATGTGGTGAGGGAATTCCTCGAGGTATTTCGCGAGGAGATTCATGAGTTTCCACCGCAGAGGGAGATAGAGTTCTCCATTGACTTGTTGCCTGCTGTAGGGCCTATTTCATTAGCTCCATATCAGATGTCGCTACCGGAGTTGGCTGAGCTGAAGAAGAATATTGAGGATCTTTCGGCGAAAGACTTCATTCGGCCGAGTGTGTCTCCTTGGGGAGCACCGGTCATCTTCGTGAAGAAGAAGGATGGGACCATGCGATTGCACACCAACTAAAGGCAGTTGAAGAAGGTGACAATCAAGAACAAGTATCCTCTTCCACGCATTGATGATTTGCTAGATCAGCTCAGGGGTGCTTACGTGTATTCGAAGATTGATCTCCTGTCCGGATACCATCAGATTCGAGTAAAGCCGGAGGATGTCCCAAAGACCTTGTTTCGCTCGAGATACGGTCATTATGAGTATTTGGTGATCCCGTTTGGACTCACCAATGCACCCGCAGTGTTCATGGACTACATGAACAGGATTTTCCAACCGTACCTGGATCAGTTTGGGATCGTCTTCATTGACGACATCTTGATTTACTCCAAGACAGAGGATGAGCATACTGAGCACTTGAAGATTGTGTTGCAAGTGTTGAAAGAGAAAAAGCTATATGCAAAGCCGTCGAAATGTGAGTTTTGGCTCAAGTCGGTGAAATTTCTAGGTCATGTGATTTCCACTGATGGAGTTGCAGTTGATCCTAATAAGATTGAGGCCGTGATGGATTGGGAGAGGCCCAAGACGGTTACAGAAGTGAGAAGCTTCTTAGGTTTGGCAGGGCACTACAGGAGTTCATTGAGGGATTCTCCAAGACGTTGTTACCGATGACTCGCCTTACCCGAAAGAAGACTCCATTTCTGTGGACACATGAATGTGAGGAGTGCTTCTAGGAGTTGAAGGAGAGACTGACTACTCCACCTGTGTTAGTTCTTCCTGATCTTGTGGAGCAGTTTGAGCTTTATTGTGATGCCTCTGGGAAGGGGCTAGGCTGTGTGTTGATGCAGAAAGGGAAAGCTATTGCTTATGCTTCGAGGTAGTTGAAGCCACATGAGGAGAACTACCTGACTCACGACTTGGAGTTGGCAGCTATTGTATTTGCTTTCAAGATTTGGAGGCATTACTTATATGGCATGAAGTTTGCCGTATTCAGTGACCACAAGAGTTTGAAGTATCTGATTGACCAGAAGGAGTTGAATATGAGACAGAGGAGATGGATGGAGTTCTTGAAGGATTACTGATGGTCCTCAAAAGTTGAGGTCCATTGGGTACATATTGTTCCACCAAGCCCAAGTTTTGATTACAAATCACTCTCTTTAACCTCCTTCTTCCATGAGGAGCAATTGTTTTAAAAAGAAGACCAGAGCAATACTTGAAACGGGAATTAGAGTAGGCTTGGAGCAAATTAACATTATCTTTTTCACATATGATTATTGGGTTAATTTGTTTTGATCAGGAAACCTAAGACCTAACAAGAGGAGCTGCACATTTAGGAAAGAGAGAGGGATGCTGCGTAGAAGGGAGCATAAAGCCTGCTACAGTACAGGAAGCAAATAAAGGAAGCAATCAGAAGCCTCCACGTCAGCATCAGCAGAGAAGGCGGAGGTGTCTCCCTGCTACAGTACAGAAGCAGGGAAAGGAAGCAATCAGGAGCCGCCACATCAGCTATAGCAGAAATAGTGGGCATGTCTCCCTGATCACAGAATTCTTGCGCACAAAGAGAAACCAAAAGCAAGGGGGACCACTTCCATCAAGTGCTGCGCTGGCAAGGAGCAAAGCTGCTATTGGAGAGTATTCCTATGAAGAGCTGAGTTGGCAAGGAGCAGAGCTACCATTGGAGAGGATTTGAAGAAAGCACAACCCTTGATGAAAGGAACGATGAGGATTAAATGAAGGGCTCTATAAAAAGAACATAGCAAACAACCAAATGGGGCAGACATTCTAGGATAGTTTTATCATTCCTTTTGTTTTTCTTTAGTAAAAATGCTCACTAGGAGCTAACTTTCTTTAAGTTGGTAAGGATTAGTAATCCCTTTTGTCTTAGGATAACTTTGTAAGGAACACATATTTTATAAATGAGATCTGAGTTGCTCTTTGGTTTAATATATTGATTCTGTGAAACCCCTTGGGCTGCAACCTCATCCCGAGACCACTCAGTCGATGAAACACTGACAGGGATGTGTGGAGCAGTCTCAAGATCTTGGAGTTGTTTAGCCTGAAGAAAGAAGGGAGAAACACCCGGAATGAGGAGCACTGCCATGTGAATCCATGCTCTTTTGAGAAGGTAGCATGGTTTCCTTGTGTGTAACTCTAAGACCTCTGGAGTAAGGTGGGAGCAAGGCCTTGCTTTCTTCTTACCCTAAGGCAAAGTGAAGGAAGGAGCAGATTCCACTTATAAAATATGCTACCAAGCAGGGTTAACCAAAGGGATGAAAATATGGAGCCCGTGAATACCTACTTAACTTTCTTAAAAATCAACCCCACATCAATCTTTTGTTGCAACTCTTTCCACAATATTTTACTTGTGTTACACTGTTGATTTCACTCTCATCTCACTGATTACTTTTGAGCTACTTCAAATTGATGCTTTTATATTCGATGATCATACTAAGTTTTCACCGCTCTCATATAGGTTCAGAATGGTTAACATTGTTTAACTAGCTGACTAAAGATTTCTCTTTGTGAAGCTTGATCGAGAATAGTTGCTTTTCTTTATTTTATTTTTACAAATTAAGTTTCCTTGAACGTTTCTTACTTCACAATTGCTCCCTAAGGACGATAAATCTGGGGCTGTAAACACCCTATATTGCTTGACACGTACGCTTGCGTATAGTCGAAGAGGGTTGCTCTCAGTCAGAGTAAATTGCTCCTTTTGGCAAATCTGACTGTTGCTCTGTACTCTTGCTCTTACAATATAAATTATTCCCGAGCAGCTCGCGGTCCGACCAAGCAATTGGCGCCGTTGCCGGAGATCATTTGGCAAGAAAGGGCGTTTTAGAGGAAACACTGTTGATATTTTTGAATTTCTTTTTGTATTTAACTACTTCCCATTGTATGAGCACAGAACCTACAGAACTTGGACTGGAAATAATAGTTTTTGATCCAGAACCCGAGAGAACCTTCAGAAACAGAAGAAGAGTTCAAAGGTTAAAAAATCATACAATGGCTGAAGTTTTAAATAATGGTGGAAATGGTAATAATGGAAACAATAATAATAATCATGAAAATGATGAAGGACTGGATGGAGGAAGAGGAATATCATTGAATGATATGGTTGCTCCCTTCAGAAATGGTCCAGAACGAGGTTATGTTCCTCCTCCATTGAATGTCCCGAACTTTGAAATCAAACCCGCAATGTTTCAAATGATTATGAATGCTGGTCAATTCCATGGATTACCCATGGAAGACCCCCACAGTCATTTGGACAATTTTACTGAGATAGTTGATAATTTTAGAGTTCATGGCATTCCGGAGGAAAGTACGCGAATGAGGCTTTTTCCATTTTCCCTAGCAGGAAGAGCCAAAGAATGGAGGAGAACATTGCCCCTGAATTCCATCACTAGTTGGGAACAGCTATGTGAGCAGTTTGTTACCCGATTTTTTCCCCAAGCAAAACAAGCCCAAGTGAGGGCTGATATAGCATCTTTCCAAATGTATGATGGAGAAAGTCTGTATGAAGCGTGGGAGCGATTTAAGGAATTAATACGAATATGTCCAAATCATGGAGTTTCTGATTGGGGCATTATTCACACATTTTATCATGGCTTAACCCCACCATTGAAAGCCACTGTTGATGCGGCTACAGGGGGAGATCTTTTGGATTTTACTTATCCGGAAACTTACCGGTTGTTAGAAAAACTTTCAAAAAAACATGTTCAATGGCCTACCACACGGGACCATGCTCCCAAGAAGGCAGGAGTCCTGGAGCTAAGTTTAACTGATGCTCTTTCAGCTCAGATGGCTTCGCTCCAGAACACTTTAAAAAACTGGAAGCCCATGGAACAGAAAGGACCAACCAAGCAACTTCTCTTAACTCAATCAAGACAAAGTTGCTCCGTTTGTGAAGGCCCTCATGAAACCGAAGAATGTAACAATTTGGCTGTTGTGTGTTATGCAGTGGTTATGACAATAACTACAGGAGCAATGACAACCGGGGATGGAAGAATCAGAACAATGCTGGTGGTAGTGGAGGAAATTACCAGAATCGACCCCCATATCCCAGGCAGAACCATCAAAACTGGGATAAGGGTGAAGGGAAGTCTTAATCCTTTGAGACTTGTGTCAAGGAATACATGAACCAGAACAGTGCAGCTATGAGAAGCTTGGAGACCCAAATTGGTCAGTTGGCTGGAGCACTCAAACAGAGACAACCAGGGACACTCCCTAGTGACACAGAGAAGCCAACCTAGGAAGATCCGGAGCACTGTAATGCTGTAAGTTTACGAGATGGAAAAATTCTGCCACCTTCAGATTTAGTGGCACGGTCTCGTAAATGCCAATCAGCAAGCCAACCGTTGGAAGAAGAAGTCAAGGGAACTACTGATCCTCAAGTTCAGACAGAACCCCAGGAAAAGGATCAGAAGGATGAAATCACACCCGAAGCCACAACATCCGGAGTGGATGATGGAGCAATGAAGGACAGGGAACCAGTTTCGGTCCCAACTTATGTTCACCATGCAAAAGGAGGAGTGAACCCATTGAGCCTCCTTTTCCATAGAGGTTTAAAAAGCAGCATGAAGATAGGCAGTTTAGCAAGTTTTTAGACTTGTTGAAACAGCTTCACATAAATGTCCCTCTGGTGGAGGCTCTGGAACAAATGCATTCATATGCAAAATTTATGAAGGATGTTTTGTCAAAAAAAAAAAAAAGGATTGAGGAGTTTGAGACTGTAGCCCTCACTGAAGAATCATGCAAGTACCTGACTAAGATTCCTCCCAAACTAAAAGATCCGGGAGTATTCACCATCCCATGTACAGTTGGGAAGAACTATCTTGGTCGAGCACTTTGCGATCTGGGTTCGAGTGTAAATTTAATGCCAGCCTCTGTCTTCAAGCAGCTCGACATAGGAGTAGCAAGACCAACCACAGTCACTCTCCAACTTGCAGATCGATCCATAGCTAAGCCAGAAGGAAAAATCGAGAATGTCCTTGTCTAAGTAGATAAATTCATTCTACCGGCTGATTTCATCATATTGGATTTTGAGGCAGACCAAGAAGTTCCAATAATTCTTGGCAGACCATTCCTTGCTACTGGCGATGCTGTCATAAACGTCAAAAAGGGTGAACTTTCCATGAGTGTGAATAGAGAGGAGGTAAAGTTCAATGTCATGAAAGCAATGAAGTTTGATGAAGACAACACTGAGGAATGCTCCAGCATTTCAACTCTTGATTTGATCATAAGAGAAGAACAACAGGAGCATTTACAGTCAGAAATAGGCATGAAGGACTTTGAAGAATTGGAGGAGTATCTGGTGTCCATCAGTTCAGTACATACTGGGGAGAAGAAGGAAAGGATCTTTGAATCCTTGAACCGATCGGAGCAAGAGCAAACACCAAAATTGCCCTCAGTAGAGCAGCCACCGAACTTGGAGCTAAAACCCCTGCCTGAACACCTGAAGTACATTTATTTGGGTAAGGAAAACACTCTCCCTGTAATTATTTCTTCTTTACTAACCCATGAACAGGAATTTCAGCTCACACAGAAGCTCAAGGACTACAGAGGAGCAATTGGCTGGACAATGGCTGACATAAAGGGAATTAGCCCAGCAGTGTGCATGCATAAGATTTTGCTCCAAGATCCTGATAGCTCGTCTGTAGAACATCAAAGGAGACTGAACCCTAATATGAAGGAGGTAGTAAGAAAGGAAATCATCAAATGGCTTGATGCAGGTATAATCTATCCTATATCTGACAGCAAATGGGTTGCTCCTGTGCAATGCGTTCCAAAAAAGGGTGGCATTACTGTAATTGAAAATGACAAACATGAGTTAATAGCCACCAAAAAGATAACTGGGTGGAGGATTTGTCAAGATTATAGGAATTTGAATAATGCAACCCGAAAGGATCATTTCCCTCTTCCTTTTATTGATCAAATGCTTGATCACTTGGCTGGAAAAGAATTCTTTTGTTTCTTAGATGGATATTCGGGATACAACCAAATCCCGGTTGCTCCAGAGGATCAGCACAAAACCACCTTTACATGCCCTTTTGGGACATTTACATTTAGAAGAATGTCGTTTGGATTGTGCAATGCTCCCACAACTTTTCAAAGATGCATGTTTGCTTTATTCATTGATTTAGTAGGAGAAGCAGTATAGATTTTCATGGATGATTTTTCTGTTATTGGCTGCTCTTTTTCTACTTGTCTTAATAACCTTGAACAGGTATTGAAAAGATGTGTCAAGAGCAATTTAGTGCTGAACTGGGAAAAATGCCACTTCATGGTAAGAGAAGGCATTGTGCTAGGACACAAGATCTCAAGCAAAGGCCTCGAAGTGGACAAAGCCAAGGTGGAGGTAATTGAGAAGCTGCCTTCCCCGACCACAGTGAAAGGGATCAGAAGCTTCTTAGGACATGCTGGGTTCTACAGGCGCTTCATTAAAGACTTTTCCAATATTGCCAAACCACTCTGTGAACTTCTGGAGCAAGATAGGAAGTTCAATTTTGATGAAAAATGCATGACAGCCTTCCTGGAGCTCAAATCAAGGCTGGTGTCCGCTCCTATCATTCAAAGCCCAGATTGGAGTCTTCCTTTCGAATTGATGTGTGACGCCAGCGATTTCGGCTTGGGAGCAGTACTTGGGCAACAGAAGGACAAAATTTTCAGAACTGTGTACTA
>JAVKPL010012442.1:0-59909 GCA_032173675.1 Gastrolobium villosum | reverse complement strand
AACAAATGTGAGGTGAGAAAATATAACTGAGTGTGGTGTATTAATTGTATTAATATGCTTCCATAATGTGGTGTAGTATTGAAATGTTGATGACGTGGCCTAATATATGTTTTGTGAAGGTCAGGGTGCCTATATATATATATATATATATATATATCTGTGTTGTAATGAATTAGTAGATTCTTTGGAAAAAGAACAATGATTTATGTGAAATCTCCTATGATGGAAAGTGTTTGAAGAGATTGTCTCTTGGGAGTGTCATTGGACGCTCAATTTGTTATGGGATTCATGACGGAGTCCCGGTGTGCAAGTTATACCTTAGCACACATGTTGATAATGCTGTGATAATTAATATTGTCCTGGGTTTCCCTTGTGGATTGAATCCTAAGAGGTGTTGCTCTTGGAAGTCCCAGGCGAGCACCGCTCGAAGTTGAGATTTATCTGGTGGTCCTGATGCGCTGAATGCATGGACGGTTAAATGAGGGCACTCTTGGTGTCATAGTGAATATTGAGAGAGAAAAAGTGATGTTGTATTAATGAAGTGGATCTTCTACAGTGTTGAGCATAGTTGCTATGAGTCATGATGGACAATGGATTAGAACTGTACCGAGCGTGGGTACTATTAAGAATTGAAAAATATGTGCCAAAGTATGAGAAAGATGTTGGAATCATATGAGGATGATTATGTTATGGACTAGGACCAATGACTAGTCAAGTTAAATGAGTAGATTGTTGAGGAAAGAACCATATCTGGAAAGTCATAGTGGATGGTACAAAAGTAAGATATAACTAGTATACCATTATGTATCTATATAAAACTCTTTTGTCGTTATATACGGATGTGATATGAATGTGTTTATCTCTGTGTGGCTTATATGCCCGGAGTGTATGGCTATCTCCGTATGGATTATGTTCCCGGAGATTATTATTATCTTGTGTAAGTAAGGTGATGTGAGGAAGTACCTTGTGTTAGTGGGACTGTTAGTATAGCCGATGGCATGTTACCTCTTCTTGCGTGAATTATAAGGACAAATTCTCTGATTGGTGGGGCATTGCACCTGGGGCCCTTAGGACAGCAAGAGCTCGAGGGGTTAAACCTAAGGATGTTTTTACCCATTGCATTAGAGGATTGTATCTTGTGAGGAATGCAAGAGGTGAATTTGGATAACTGTAAGTGAACAGTAATATGTCTAATAGGGTGAAATGTGTGAGGTGCCATGAGATGGTATTTTGATGTATGATTTTTGGACACTCGGAGATGTGCATGTGCGTATACCAAGTGCGGTATTATGGATTTGAGTTTTACAAAAATTATGAAATGAATCATTGGATTATCACCCTATGTGAAGGGAATAGAAAATTGATTAGCACTGATGGATTGAGTCAAGGTCTTTTGGGAAGGCTTGTGATGACGAGATGTTAAGATGGTGGCCTTATGGCCTTTCATAAAGGATTAATTGTGATGGAGTCAAGTAAGAAGGTGTGATACTAGCTGGTAAATAGAATGGTACTTGGTGAAATAAAAGACGGATAGTTTCATTTTATTGGTGGAATATGTGTTGAAAATAGACTTGGCTAGGTACCAAGATATATGATTGGGTGTGCTAGTAGTACTTTGAATAGTCCGAGAGACTTGTATGCCAGCCTATAGTGAATTATGAAAGTAATGACAGTGATGGAATTGGTTCCGTATGGCATGATCAATAGGCTTTGAAAATCCCTATATGATGGGACAGGTGTGAGAGAGATATGATATGTGACCTTGGAATGATACATACTGGTTGAATGAAATGATGATGAAGGTGATACGTATAGAATGAAACACATGTGGAATTGATAACATGAGTAGGGAACGGTAATTAAAGAAAATTGTTAGTGGAAATCTTAGGCATGTTACCTTTAATGTGAGAAATCAATGATGAACTATGTGTCGAGTTTTGAGATGATTAGGTGAAATTGTAAGTATGATATAATATATAGAAATTCATGAGTGGATTCGTGGTTAAAGGCATTGAAATGGCCGATGTAATATATAAACTGTAATGTGTGGCCCATTAGGTGGCAGTTAAATGTCTTGAGAAAGTGTTTCGCCAAGGTGTTTGGTGAAAGTTGGTAAACCTATAAGGCTAAATTCGACAGTTGGCACAGAGATGATGCTTGTTTAAGATAAAGTGCAGAGGTGAAATTGCACGTTGTAGGTTAAGAACATGAGAAAAAAAAATAGGTGTATATACAACTTGTGGCTAAATGCCAAAAATGGGGATTTTTCCCTCAGAAAAGGAAAGTACAGTTAGCGTAAACTAGATGATTACTCGGTGAATTGCACTGAGGGGCTGTTGAGATTCCATAACAGTGTTTAATGTGGAATAAGATCATGTGATGAGTGTTACGGAAAGGAAATTGATGACGAGAGTACATACTCCGTAGAAATAAAGCTCCAATAAGGATAATTGTGGCTGTAATGTGTCAGAAAGTGATAGTTGCCTGTGTGGCACAGATTGAACAGAACGTGATATAACCCTATGGTTATAGTTATTGATATGTTAACTAGGTAGGAAAACCCACCAAGAGAAATTATGGGCTATATATGCTAGGTAGCCTGACTTGTGAAAAGCAATTGGCTTGGTAAAGCAGAGAAAGTGCGCAACTGCGATGTGCGCTCCGGTTGTTCACATGTGGTGTCACCGGATGATATTGAGATTAGGGAGAACTTGAAGTCTCCCATTGGGCCTTTGAAATGCAAGGCCATTGTGAAAAGAGGCTGAAAAGCCAAAGAATTGTAATGTAAACATTCAGTGAGAATCCTGCACACCTAATGAAGCTACTTGGGAACGGGAGACTGAGATTCTCCGGCTGTATCCTAAGTTAGCATATGAGTATTATTTAATTTTGCGGACAAAATTCCAAAAAGGTGGGGTGAATATAACACCTCGTAAATTTAAATGTGAATTTATATGATATAATGTGGGTTAAAAGGGAAGGATTAGTGAAAATCCTGAAATTGGGGTCAAAATGAGTACCAAGGGCAAAATGGTAATTTGCCAGAAATGGAAACCGAGGCATGAAAAATGGAGTAGGAGAACTCAAATGATAAAAATAATGCCGGAAATGGATTCAGGACGAAAAACTGAGTAAATAGGCAAGTTTTGAAAATTTTGATGAATAGTGATTTTCCGGTGTAAAAATACTGCGGTATAATTGTACTGATAAGAGTGAAATTTTTATGAGTATTTTGTGGAAAAAAAAATATGTAATGAACTAGAAAAATATGTAGATTATGAATTTGTGATCGGAATTAGGTGATTGATCAAAGTTAAATCGCGTGTGGGACCCACATATGGTTTAAGTTACCTTTTAGTATAATTTTCCCACTCTCTCTCTCCTATTCTCTTCTTCTTCCCTGCGCTGTTCTTTCCTCCTTGGCCGTGGGATACAAAAAATCCCCCTTTCTTGTAACTTCACCAAATCTTGACCGAATCAAGTGAAATTTGTCATGAAATCTATTGGAAAACACCTTCTAAAGCCATTGGTGGTACTCCCAAGCCTTGAAATCGTCTCTTTGTGGAGATATTGGCAAAAGTCAGATTCGAATTGTTGGGGAAAACTGAGGTTAATGGAGTCATTTGGGCTTCCATTGCTTGGATAAGTCTTGGAGGATTGTCAAGCCTCAATTGAGAGTATGTTTTTACATCATTTCCATGGTTTAATTGTAGATCAAAAATTATGAACCCTATACTTTGTTTGGTTGATTTGTGATGTTAGAGAGCTCAAATGGAAAATGTGCATTAGATGATAATGTCTTAGAATGATGCGTTGGAGCTAGAAATGCCGTGAAAATTTTAGGTGAAAAATGTGATTTTATAACTTAGAAAAATATGAGGATCATGAAGTGGTGAAGTCGAATTGTGTGAGGATTGTGTGGAGAGTTGTTGTATGATGTGGTAATATGATTATATGATGAGTATGAGTGTTGAATTGGATTGAATATCCCTAGATGGATGGGCATGAGCAATTCGACCTATTGAGGTTATGGTTGGTTGATGATGTAAAAGTTGGTATGTTGTTGTGAAATTGGAAGGAAGAATGTTGGATGAATTAGTATGTGGTAAATTGAACTATAATAATGTATAAGAAAAAATAAGTGTAAATGACCCTTTAGCCTAAGTGAATGAGTTTGGGCATGTGTATTTTGAAAGTGAATTGTTGTCTTGGAATTGATTGATGATCATGATTGTTGATCACTCAGGTTGCCTCGAACGGACGCTATGGAAGCGGATTAAGCTTGGAGCTTACGTATGGAGCATTGGCTTCGGAGTTGAGGTAAACCTTTGGAACTTGGGTTTAGTCCCTTGTGTGCTCCACCACACCTAGTGGAAGGTTGTGGTTGGATTTTGTGTCATTGGACATTGTGTGATTATGTATTTTCATGCATTATTGCTTGATTGTGTGACATGCTTGGAGCATGTTGTGTGTGAATTGTTTGATCACTGGCCAGTAGATGTGTGTTGGTTTGGACTTCCGCTGGATAATTTTGTTGGGGATTCCGGTCGGGTTTTGCCGTGGGACCGACTCTGGGAGCGATACCAGGATGATCCAAACGTTGGACTTCCGCTGGATATCCCGCTGGGGATTCCGGTCGGGTTTTGCCGTGGGGCCGACTCTGGGAGCGGTACCAGGATGATCCAAAATGTGGGACTTCTGCTGGATAGGGCTCATGAGGAGTTCCAGTTTGGTTTTGCCATGGAGTCGACTCAACCATGGGAGATGCACCAGGAAGATTCCGGGAGTTATATGATGGGGTCCTTGAACGTAATCCAGTTGTGGATGTTCTTGGATTGTGTCCAGTTGTTTGTGATATTGTATGTCATGCATTTTTACATAATGTTATTGTTGCACATTGAGTGAGCCATGGGGTGGAGAAGTCTCTAGGACCCTTGGTTTACTGAGATATATTTGTATATCTCACCCGCGTTTGGGGACATCATTTCAGGTCATGCTGAACATGGATGAGTTGAGCATGAGGTGCATTTGGAGGGCATGCCATATTGAAGGATCCCATTTCATGCACATAGCATAGAGTAGTATTAGTACCTAGGTTATGAATGTTAGTATATGGGTGTCCTAGAGACAATCTTTTGATTAAATAAAGGACACTAGATGTAGAACTTTGTTTGTCGCAAATAAATGAAAGCACTATTTATTCAGTTTCATATTGTGTCTCGATATTATTGTTAATATTATATGAACTAACTGGATGAACCCCTTGGAATAGAATAAGTATCTCTTGAGTATCTGTGATGAGATCACAATCATGAGGATTCAAGGATATTGCATGTCTATTCCTAATTATATGTTCCTAGTCTAGAGACACTGAGTATGGGGATCAGTGATCTCGGGTAAGACTTGTACGACTTATCTACTTGTATATAGATACAAGGTAAAGACCTCATGAGCTGCAGATATGGAGATATCTTAGCTAAAATCGTGGGTGAACCTATAAGAGTATAGCTCGCACTGAACAGACCCAAAAGAGACTCTGAGGAAATCTCACAGATAATGTCATTAGAGTAATCTCTTTATGTTTGGGTATGTCTTTCCTTAAACCAGAAGTTATTACCTAGACTGTGTTCTTGAAGGCATATTTTGATTGTATGCCTCGTCTGCCTGAAACATGGAGACTCATAGGTATACTGTTGGGCGTGTCCTTAAAGGGCACAGGGCTAGGGTAATAAGCTGAAGGAATTCGTCAAATCTCTGTGAGAGATTAGGTTATCTGTAAATCGGAGAAATCGGGATGACATTTACAGGAACTCGGGAATCTATGCATAGTAAAAGAGATCATGAGATGATATGCCTTTAGAGTCAGTAAATTGAAGATTCCCTATTTCGAATAAAGCTTACCCTAAACCGTAGGGGTTGATACATTTCCTTACCCTAGGTTAATGGGAAGATAACCGAGACGAAGGAAAATACATACGGTAACCAAATATGTGCAATAGGATGATCAAGTCATTAATCTGACTAGTTCTGGGGCAACAAAGCATTGCTAGTGCTCTGTGTTGTTATTAATTGGGTTATGGGCTTGTTGGGCCCGAGCCCAGTTATGTCAGAAGCTAAGTTGGACCTAATGGGTCACACACTAACACCTTGTAGTCATGATGAACTAGCTTTAAAGGTATTGGGCCTAATAATGGTTGTTAGCCCAATAAGCTGTTTGGAAGCCCACCTAAATGGGTGGAGGGTGCATGGAGCTTAGTAATGGGCTTGGATAGTCCAAGCCATCACTAATTAATTTAATTAGTTAAATTAATAATCAAACATTTGAATTTCGAATTTTGAATTTGAAATTTGAATTTTGAAATTTGAATTTGGAATTCGAATTTTGAAATTCGAATTTTGAATTTGAAATTTGAAATTTGAATTTTGAATTTTGGAATTTGAATTTTGAAATTCGAATTTTGAATTTGAAATTTGAAATTTTGAATTTGAATGTTTGAATATTTGAATTCAAGTGTTTGAATTCGAATTTGAATTGGCTATGAAAAGTTGTTTCATAACAAAAGGATAAGATAAGATCTTATTGGAACAAATTCCTTGGATCAAGAAGAGATCTTTGGAGCATACCTTGGGGCTGTTTGGGGCGCACACTTAGGTGATAAGGATGTCATCTTGTCACTTAAAACAAAGCTCCAATCAGATTTGGTAGTTGAGAGAATAAGTGGGTGAGTTGGTTCAAATTTTGAATGCAACTACTCAACATATTTGGACCCCTTTTAGGGCTGAATTATGCGCATGAAATACATACTATATGATAGTTTATGAATCTAATTTTGAATTTTTTTGAACTTAGTTTCATGAGGATAAGATTGGAGGTTTTTGGCAAGATTTGTTTTGCAACAACTCCACCTTATCCTCCCTTATTCATGCGTCACTTTCAAATGGTTTTGAAAGGATAATTTCATTTAATTATCATTCTCTCTTCCTCCAAGTGTGCGCATAACAAGACAATGTTTCCTCTCCTTAGGGTTTTGAGAAAACCTAGCCTACACTCCTTCATCTCATGCATCATTATGTAGGATAGTTCACTACACCTTTCCAAACAGAATACCTAGCCTCCACCTTCACCACTTGTGCGCATAGCAAGCCTCATTGTGGTGATCATCTGGTGGCTTTCAAGAAAGCGTTCTTGCATCATTGACGAACGGTGGTGTGGATCACCATTAGAGGGTTTGAACCCTTCAGACCTGACAACTGATCTCCCTGACTGATCAGGCCAAAAATAAGGTAACATCATGCTGTCCTAAAGCATGAATCCATGTGTGCATGTATGTTTCCGCAGCAAAAATCTTGTTTTTACACCTTACATGCATCGGCCATCAAAGGCCAGTTTACTTTCAATGAACATGTGCCATGTTTTGTATTTCATTACCATATTAAAGTCTTTTGAAGCTGATGTATATGTATATGCCTCTTGTTATATATGGAGAATTGGAGTGAGCATGGGACTTGTCCATGGCCACCTATTTTGTACTTGAAAGCAATTAGAGAATTGGGTTGTAAATAGACCATTTGATGTGTACAATGGCCATGATATTGAGAATTTGTAAATGATGTGTTATATAATGAAAATGTATGAGGGAAGGGCCTAGGACCTATATTAGAACTTGTGTAAGGTGTATATTAAGTATCAAGGTGTTAGGAGTAAGTTACATCACTCTTTTTGTGTGTTAGAAGCTGTCATATGTCATTTTTACTGCATAGTAATCGATTACCTTTCATTGGTAATCGATTACCATGTAACAGGGGACGCAAAATGAGCCACTGTGAACAAAGTAATCGATTATCACAGCATTGGTAATCGATTACCTAGTTCAGTAATCGATTACCAATGCTGGGTAATCGATTACCTAAGAACAGGGGAGCTGAAATGAAGCTCCTGCCTCATTTTGAAATTCTGGGTAATCGATTATCACAGGCATGGTAATCGATTACCTTTGTGCAATTTTCAAAAATAGTGTTTAGGAGGTTGTTAACTTAAAGTTTGATGTAGGACTTTGTTGATTTTGAGTGACTGTTGGTGGTGTTTGGAGAAGATGAAGTTTTGGACAAAAACTTGCACAAAGGAGAAGGAGGCCTCAACTTGTGGAGAGAGAAGGAGGAGGGAGATGAATGAATGTTGTTGTAACACCCCGTATGCATCTGGTTTGTTAACAAGTCATCGTATTAAGCCACGCTTAATTAAATATGTGGAATATCTTTTCTGTTCAATTATGACGTCATTATTCTTAGCCAAGTTGATTACTTAATCAATTTTCATAAAACATCGCTTGTATGTAATTGCAAGAGACAACTAACTGAAATACCTCATAATATAAATAACAGCGAGTATCTAAAATCACGGAACTACAACACGTAGTCCGGACATAATCCTGATACATTATTACAACTCAAATCTAAAACAAGACATAGTCAAGTCAATGCGGCATGGACAATTCCCATGCTCACCAAATAAGGCAACAAGGCCAACAAAGTCTCAACAACAACAACATAATCAAAGAAGCTAATAACAGAATAGCAACAGGCATATCCAGCATCCAATCATAATCAGCATATAAACAAAAATATCAGCTAAGCTCCGGCCTTCTGCCGCTAGAGGTCTCAACCCCCGCATTACCTGAACCTGAAATGGTGCCCCAAACGTGGGGTGAGATCTCTAAAAAGAAATCTCAGTAAGACAAGGGGTCCTCAAGGATCTTCCACCCCAAGCTCACTTACATGTGCAATATAAGTTCAAAAATAGTAAACAGTATAAGTTCCAAAATAGTGCAATGCAACAGATAATCATGTCATGTGTGTCAATACTATTCTACTTATCAGAGAAATGCAGGAATACGTCTATTACCCACACATAATGCAAGACGCTACTTGCACCCACCCACAGCCTCACCATCTTGTATGACGCCACATACTCAGGCTTATCGTCTAAGTGGGAACAACACATACATATTATAAGCCATTGCACATATCAGCTCAAAAGCATTTCCAAGTATAAAAGCATGTAAACACAGCATGCATATAAACCATCCCCCCATGGGACATGGTGGAACCAAACAATGGCAAAACCAAGAACACGAAAGCTTACCTTACAAGCTAACAATCCAATGCCAAGAGTCCAATCAAAGCTCAAAGCCCAAACACAGCAGAATCACAATCTGATTTGGGACAAGCAATCATATCAATAACCATAGCTCATAAGCATAAACATAAAGAATACGTTTTCCTTTTACGTTTTATGTCTTTAGGCTTCCCACAAAGCTAGAAGCCCTTAATCACTTGATTATGACTTATTTTAAGTATTACAGAAAATCCACTTCAACAAAATAGGGTCCACAAACCCTTAAAAGCCTTCTGTATGAATAATGCAGCTATTGTTCTTCGAAAACCCAGAATATCCGAATATATGTCGAGGCCATATCCGGATATCTTCAAGCCCATATCCGGATATCAATATTCGGATATCATATCCGGATATTTCGCGACAGAATGCAGTTTCTGTATTTCGCGAGATATCACTCCCAAGGTTCCATTTTTAAAACTGCAGTTGAAATTCTTTACCAAAAATTCTGAGATTTTAGTATGTTAAACTAGACATCACAAGCTTTCCAATGACATATTTTATGTCTCAATCGGAGTTGTATAACTCCGGTTATCATTTTCGCAAAGTGACTGCTGCAAACTGAATTTCCTACAACCAAGACGCGACTTCAAACTAACATTAGGATTAAAGAACATATCCAATGGATACGAAATTTTACAGGGTTATAGCCCTATGTGTTAGCTAAACATAGGTCCAAACGGCACTCGATTTGGAGCTCGGTAGCTCAAGATATCGAATTTTTACCGAAACAAGTTTGTTGTTGTCCCAATATCCGGATATGCCATATCAGGATATCATATCGGGATATTTCACGACAGAGGCCACAGGAAGCAGCCTAGCACGAAAATATCCATTTTAAATTCCATCTTTCACCTAGATACATCTATCTCATCGACTTAGCATGCATTTTAACACTTAGGTTCATCAACCAACGTTCAAATTATCAAAATTCATAACTTTACATCTTCAATTCATGTTATATTCATGAAAACACAAAGGGAAGTGTTGAGGCATATACCCATGAGCTTCAAAACAGCAAAAGGGGTGCTCTTAGAGCTCACAATCAGCTCCAAAGGTTCTGACTTTGAAGGTGCACGAAAATGCACTAAAAGCTTGGTCCTTTCATCATCAAGTGCACTTCTCAGGAGTTCTCGCGCTCCCAAGTGCACTTCTCAAGAGTTCGTCTAGTCCACTGCACTTTGACCATCGAAATGGTCTTGCTCCTCAACTGCTTCTCGCCACGATCGAGAATCTTAAGTGGTCCGACGAGAGTTTTCAAGTTCTCCTGAACCTCCACAGTATCCGCCTGCACCACATGCGAAGGATCTGCTGCGTACATCAGAAGCTGAGACACGTGAAACACGTCGTGGATGTTGGCTAAGTTCGAAGGCAAGGCAAGCTGATAGGCAACAGGTCCTACTCCACCAAGTAATTGGTATGGCCCAAAGAGTCGCGGGCTCAGCTTCCTCACTCCGAGTGGCCGACCAACACCGGTGACATGTGAAAGTCTCGCAAACACGTGCTCACCCTTACTGAACTCTAATGGACGATGCTTAACATCATAGTAGCTCTTCTAGCGATTATGCGCCTGTTTCAGCTTTCCTCTGATCATCTGAATCTGCTGGTGGTAAATTGGACAAGGTCCAAGCTAAACAACTCTTTATCTCCAACCTCAGACCAACAGGTAGGAGTTCTACACCCCCTAGCATACAATGCCTGTTAAAGTGCCATGCCCAGGCTAGCAAGGAAACCACAGTTGCACAAAACTCAACCGATGACAGGTACCTATCCCATGCTGGGCCCTGCTCCATGGTGCAAGCTCTCAACCTATCCTCCAAGGTCTAGATGGTCCCCTCAGTCTGTCCAACAGTCTGAGGGTGATAGGCTATACTTAGTCTCAACTGAGTTCCAAAAGCTCTCTGCAGCGCCTCCCAGAACCGAGATGTGAACTTCGGGTCATTATCGCCGATGATAATCTCGGGCATCCCGTGAAGCCTCACGATCTCGCGAACAAACAATTTGGCTAACTGCAATGAAGAGAAGCTCACCTTTACCTGAAGAAAGTGGGCGGACTTTGACAATCTGTCCACCATGACCCAAATAGAGTCAAAACCAGCCCGAGTCTTAGGTCAACCCGCCACAAAGTTCATGGAAATACTTTCCCATTTCCACTGTGGTACCTCAAGAGGTTGAAGCTTACCAGACGGCTTCTGGTGTTCATTCTTCACCTTCAGGCATCATAACAATTTGACACGCAACAACAATGTCCTTCCTCATTCCAAGACACACCGTCATGGTTCTTCTCCATAAGCTCATTCTCGACTCTCACAGTCTCAATCTCAAACAAGGAAGTCACCTTCAAATCTCGAAACTTCGCGATGACATCAAAACGTCGATCAATACGCTGGGATCACCAGTCACTCCCTCAATAGAGGTGACCTACCCCACAAACTCTAATCCACACCAGAATTGAGTGAGTTTGGTCCTATTCCATGACTCTAACCTCGACAAGACTTACAATTTATAATCAATACCTCAAATAAATTCATATTCATTTCACAGTACGAAATCATAATCATGTTCATTTCAATCAGCACATGTTAGCTAACATACTCGTTCACATAGTAACTTACCTCAGTTCATGTACAGTTACAAAACTTTCAATTTCAATAACATAATAAACAAAACTCTATGTAACGGTATACCTCAATCTCCATGCTATCTGCAAAATTGAGAGTCAGTCAAAGGTGCAATAACATTGATATATTACCACAGTTTATCGTACTTATTTCATGCTTAACACTATCCATGGTGTTAACATGCCAACTACTTATGACACATATCAATAACCAACATAAGATCCTAGAGTGATGGAGACCACTCAACTCACAAGAGAATTGTACATGCACTGCCTCGCATATACAAGATCGCGCGTGGCCTCGCCACAAAGTTCAAGTGTTACACACTTACCTTTCCTTGAAGAGAATTTCCCATTCTCGAACAAAGCACCATCGTAATTACGTAATGGCGTAAGACATCTTGCCTTATTAACAAAATTGACCGGTGCTCCCCATGGAGACACGCTCGTTTGGATGAAGTCTTTCACCGAAAGATCATCAACGTGCTAAATCAGCTCAACTAACTCTGATGGCGGCATCCGATATGGAGCTAATGAAATAGACCCCACACCAGGAAACAAATCCAATGGAGAATGCTATCTCCCGCTATGGCGGAAACTCAGGAATCTCTTCAAGAAACACCTAGAGGAACTCCTTCGCCACATAAATGCCAGTGAGATCCTCCTATGTCCCATTCACCAAACCTCCCACATGATATCTCTGAATGCCCTCGCACTCAAGGCTCTCCTAGCCTGCAATAATGATATATGTAAGGCGAGGAACTAGCTGTTGGAATCACACGGAGACATCACCTCTTGCTAGGCACAACAATCAGTCAATCAAACAGTCGTCACACAACTGTTGGACAATCCATCCATGCCAAGGATGATTTCCAAAATTAGTCATCGGTAATCCCATCCGATCTACCGATAACTCACGGCCATCCCACTGAAACACGACATCTCGATGTACAGTGGTAGTATCACACTTTTCTCCGGTGGTGGTAGTCACTCGCAACGGTGGAGAAGGTACAAACATGGGCAACTCACGCCCTACAACAATCGGGGCTTCAATAATGAATGTGTATCCCCAAAATCAAACAAAACATCAACAATAATTCCCCAATGGAAACTGATGTTCCTCTGGCAAGTGTGATTTTTCGAGCTGGAAATTATAAGAATTGAGTAACAAAAGAGCAATCTAAATGCATATTTGCTTATTATATTGATTCTTCTATATTAATGATATTTCTCACTTATTGGTTGTGTTATTGCAGGAAAAAGAAGTGAAAATTATAAAAAACCTGTTAACGCAATTCCACTCAGGTGCAGAAGAGTACAAATTCCAGTAACATGGCGCGGACCGGCACCACACTGGCCCGAAACCGCTCCACTTTACGAACTCTACACCTGAGGCCTGCAAGTGGCGCCAACTGGCGCCACATTGAAGCTAGCTAGCGCCACTCATGGAGAAGAAAAATTGCACAGAACCATGGCGCCTGGTAAATTGGCGCCAACTAGCGCCAAGAATTCCATGCTACCTAGCGCCACTTTGATGCTACCTGGCGCCACTTTTTGGCAAATTTCACAAATTGGACAGAGGCGTGGCGCTAAGTGGTGCGACACTGGTGCCAACTGGCGCCGGTTTGCGGGAATTGCAGTACCGTGTTTTCTGAAGGATATTTTTGGAAGAAGGAAATAGGCTTATAAATAGATCCTCTTGACAGAACCCTAGATCTAGCACACATTCTCTGGAGGAAAGCTGACGGCTGTGCTCAGAAGAATTCTTCTACAGATCTACTGATGTGCCTCTGGCAGATGTAGTTTTTCAAGCCAAAAATAATAAGAATTTAGTTATAAAAGAGCATTTTCTGTGTATTAATCACTATTATTATTTAGTTTTTCTATTTCAGCTTATGTTTCATTTTTTTATAATTTTTATAGGTTAAAGTGTTAAGAAATATGAAATTTGAAAAAAAAAAAAACAAGGAAGGATTTGGCGTTGATCGTGCGGGCGTCATGAAGGCAATCCTTGAATTATGGAGTTTGATGAACACAGAAATTTAATCCAATAAATGAGAAATTATGACGGGATCACGGATTTGGCGCTGATCGTGCGGGCGTCATAAATGTCGTCCTAGAATTGTGGATTTATGATGGTTAAGAGTTGGCCATTTTTTTAGCAATTTTGTTTTTATGGCTGGGGTTTCTACGGTTTCTATTTATGGCTATTAAAACAGAACGAGGGCATTTTTGGAAATTGAGAGAAAACCTTTGTTGGCTGGCTATATAAAGAGGGGTGGTCTTCACAAGCTGATTCATTCCATTCCATTCAGATCTAATCTGTTCCATTCGAAGAGACAATCGTCGTGCGCGGAGAGTCCTGTAGATCTCGATTCATCTCTTCTTCTTTTTCTTCCACTTTCTATTTTGTAGTTTATGTAAGATTTTTTATAGATCAGTCATGATCCACATATGAAACCTTGATACAAAGGATTGATTTATCTTTACTCGTTCATATAATTATCTTTATCACTACTCTATGCGAATTTTATATTTTCTTTATTAGAATTGATCACTCTAATAGTTGATGATAGTATGAGGGTCAAAACCCTAGATAGGAATATTGGGATTTTGGTCTATAAAGGGAGTAGGGTAACAATCTGTATGCGTGTTAGGAATAGACGTTTATTTGATTGCAGATGTTTGATTTATCGCATTTAATGCTTAAATCCATGCGGAACATTGCAAGGAATTGTGGTTCTAATTGGGGTTAAAGGGTTAACCTTGCAAGAAATTGAGGGTTAATTATGAAATATTTTTAGATGATAATTTATCTGAGTAATTGTATAAATGAGTATTATAAATCAATCCACAGTAAAAAGCGGGGATAATTTGGTGAATGTATTCTGGCTACAATGTTTTCTCACATATTTTTAAATCAAATATCTGTTTTATTTATTTCATAATATAAAAACCCTAAAAATTTGTTCTTTCTTTTAAAGTTCTCATTTTTATCCAAATCGATAATATTTGTCACAACCTTTTTGAATTCTTCCATTCTAAAAGAACACAATTATTTGATATTCGATCCCAATCCCTGTGGAGATGATAACTTACTTATCATTATATTACTTGTGCGATCGGTACACTTGCTGGTGAGCATCATCTACTTCTTCTTCTTCTTTCTCTCCATTTTATTTTTATGTTCTAGTTGAATATTGGATTTCTAGCCATGTTAATGGTTGGCTCGGTCTTTTTATTGTAGTCAGGGTCACGATCCATATGAGAACCCTTGATACAAAGGATTGATTTATCTTTATTCGTTCATATAATTATCTTTATCACTACTCTGTGTGAATTTTATATTTTCTTTATTAGAATTGATCAATCTAATAGTTGATAATAGTCTGAGGATTAGAACCCTAGATAGGAATATTGGAGTTTTGATCTTGAAAGGGAGTAGGGTAACAATTTGTATGCGTGCTAGGAATAGATGTTTTATGTAACACCCCTTAAGGTACAAGTCCGAGGTGTTAACATTTCTTCAAATACATGAATAGCGCGGAGGTTCTACCCTAAGTGTGATTCTCTTCTATATATTGAGGAACTAAATTCGTTCTTACTTTTACTAGGTTATCAGTCTTATTTTGTCAATTCATACTTCCCTTATGTGGGTTCATCATTAGATACTCCTACTATGCTAAAATATATAGCCCTATATGCGATTACTTTTTATCTTAAGTTACTTATTTCCTCCAGTCCATCTAGCACGTCATGTGGATGGAGTCCTAGCCCTATGTGCGTTTCTAATCCATTATGTCATATAAAAAACTTAGTCAATAATCCGCATACAATAGTACTAGCCAAGCACATAGGTCATACGATTCAATTGTATAGTTCATCAACATTAAAATCCATAAACCCAAACATACCAACATAGTTCCTTACAACAAAAGTCTAAAGTAGCATGATTAACATAGTCTATTATAGTCATCCCATTTTAAAATTCAAAATATCACTTAATCTTTAGGGATTGAGTGAGATCATATTCTCCAAAAACTTCCACAAATGCATAATGCATAGCTTCTATATGCTGCCCTTCATTACAAAGGGCAGTAATCTTATCCACAATTTTCTGTATGGGGTCATCCTCCTGTCGTACCAGCCTCTTTCCTTTCCTTACCCACTTGGTCATTTTTACCCGAAAAGGGGGATCCCCAAAGAGGGGTGAGATTGGGGGGTCTCAGTAAGGACTCATAGTTGGAGCAACCTCCAAACCATGATGCTTACTCTTGCAATAGTCACATAACAACATATACAATAATAGAATGGAAACTTCAAAACATAGTTTGGAAGATAAATAATGCTTTCAAAACATCATACCAATCCTGCCATGGCCATTACTCTAAATGGTCTTACGGATGAATACCCAGGGTCCTCGTCAGGTTGCCTCTGTGGTATTAGTGCACAGGCCATCATTATACATCTTGCATGAACAAAACATTAGTTCCAAACAGCCAAACATATCACTGTATAGCATCACATAACATATTGCAGTCAAACCAACGCTTTACATAAAGAGGGTGGCAACCATAGGGAAACTACTTCTACAACCATAAATCACTTACAGTAATATCGTGTCTTTTCACTTTCCAAGAATTCGGGTTTGGTTCCGTGAGAAATTCCAACGCTTTGGTCTCCCTTTGCACTTTTGGTTCGGCCTAAACAAATAGTGAGGTTTAATAGGTGAATCTAAAATTTACCTAATCCATATATCTCATCTAGGTTCGGTCCTTTAAGGTATTAGGACTTAGAAGATGATTCTTACATCCTGGATTCATACTTCGCATTCTAGCAATTGGTTAACCTAAAAATCCCATTTTTTTAACAAGGTTTTTCTTTCTTTTTAATTCTCAAGAATCTAGATGAGGAGAGAATATTTGTATTCCTTTAGCCCTTATCACCCGAACATGTTCAAGAGGAATAAATGTCATACTCAAACGTATAGACTAGGGAACCTTACCTCTGGTGATGATGTTCGATGGAAATTTTCTGCCTACCTTTCACGAGTTCTTCAATGGATGATGAAGGAGGTTTGTAAGTTATTCTGGATATCTCCTTACCCACAATATGTTGATGGCCAAAGCTTAGTGAGGACAAGAGAGGATTCTTTGTTTTCCTTTGGTTTTCTTGTCAAGTTTGAGAGAGTGAGGGAATGTGTGGTGGGGAGAAGGCTTTGGGAAATCTATTTTATCTAAGTCCCCTAATCATCATACCTAGGAGAGGAGAGGTTAGGTTCTGAGATTGAGTGTGCAGGTTAGGCAATTCTCTCACCCTGTCCAAGGAGTCATGCGCATGAGGGTGACTCTTGGATGTCCTACCTAGAAACATGACTCATTATCATCCACTTAGGAAGTGGTGCGCATGGGGAGAGGGAAAGTCCTTGTGTGGTGCCTAGGGTGGAGGTGTCATGAAGGAGAGACCTTTGGATTTCCTACCTAGAAGTAATACTCCTCATTACTCTCTTAGGGTATGATGCGCATGGGGAGGGGGAAGTGCTTGTGTGTGCTACACTAAAGTGTGTAAGACAATCATTGCGCCTAGGGAATTGGTGAAAGAGTGGTTCCACTTTCTAATCATTAATGGAAGGAAGCCTTTGAGGCTTGTGACCCTTGGTATGCGCCTAGGGGGTTAGGGAAGTTTGTTCCACTTCCTAATCATTTATGGGAGGAAGCCTTTGAGGCTTGTGACCCTTGGTATGCGCCTAGGGGTTGGGAAAGTTGGTTCCACTTTCTAATCATTAATGGGAGGAAGCCTTTGAGGCTTGTGACCCTTGGTATGCGCCTAGGGGGTTGGGAAGGGTTTAGGATTCTTTAATGCATCATCTAGGGAGAAGAAAAGGCACTTGCCTTCTTGCTTCCACTTAACCGTGACTTGGTAATTGGGGAGCCAAGTTCATTTAATACTTTGTTCTTATTGGTTGCATGTAGTGGCATCCATTCCTTAGTTGCCACGTCACCCCTTATAGGTTCATGGACTTGGACTTATTGCATCACTAAGGGGGTCCACGAATTGGGCTTCTTCATGGATTGAGTTTGCTTGTATCCTTGGTCAAGCCCACTCTAGGTAATGGATTCGGCCTACTTGGTTTCTTGGGGTTGGGTTTCCATGGACATTACTAAATGGGCCAAGCCTTATTCTTTCATATATTGGGTTCATCCAAGGTTGGGCTACTTATGTTTATCATTGGTTGTAGGCTTAGTCTAATATTATATAACTTCAAGAGTCATGTGTTTGGGTCGTTAAGGCCATTAGTTGGTGTGTGTTCAACCCATTAGGTTCTTCGTTTAGCCATACTTGACTTGGGCTATTCATACATAACTATCATTAATTAATTTGTCCACAAAAGATTTATTAATAACAGTGGCTACATAATTTAGGGTTATTACATCCACCCTGCCTTAATAAAATTTTCGTCCTCGAAAATTACAATATGTCTAAGTCGGGATATTGCCGTCGGATGTCATCTTCACGCTCCCAGGTTGCTTCTTCAGGAGTCCTTCCTTGCCATTGTACTTTCACCATCGGGATCACCATGCTGCGGAGTCGTTTCTCTTCTCTATCTAAAATCTTGCATGGTGTCACTGGAATCTTCAAATTGGGTCTCACTTCAACAGTATCCGGTAATACTACATGGGAGGGATCCGCCAAATACTTTTTCAACTGACTTACATGAAATACATCATGAAGGTTTGCCAGGTTGGGTGGTAATGCTAATTGATAGGCTACCGGTCCTACCCTTCTCAGAATCTGATAGGGACCGATATATCATGGACTTAACTTCCGTACACCAAGAGCTCTGCCGACACCAGTAACAGGGGAGAGTCTGACGAATACATGATCCCCTACTTCAAACTCCAGGGGTCGGTGTTTCAGGTCATAGTGACTCTTCTGTCGGTCTTGGGCTTTTCGTAGTCTGTCGCGAATCATCTTGATCTGTTCCGTCATTTCTCTGACCATGTCTGGTCTGAACAACTCTCTGTCGCCAACTTCTTCCCAGCAGGTAGGAGTACGACACTTTCTTCCATAAAGTGCTTCGTACGGAGCCATACCGATACTGGCATGATGAATGTTATTGTAAGAGAATTCTGCTAATGGCAGGTACTGATCCCAACAACCTTCTTTCTCTAAAGCACAGGCCCGTAACATGTCTTCGAGGGTTTGTACTGTCCTATTCGTCTGTCCGTCGGTCTGGGGGGGATAAGCCGTGCTTAATCGCAGTTGGGTCCCGAACGCCTGTTGTAATGAAGACCAAAATCGGGATGTAAACTTAGGATCCCGAACATTGATTATGTTTTCTGGGATGCCATGCAATCTTACGATTTCCTTTACATAGATTTGAGCCAACTTTTCTGTTGTATAAGTCCCTTTCACTGGTATGAAGTGTGCTGATTTGGTCAGTCTGTCGACCACTACCCAGATGGCATCGTAGCCTGCTTAGGTTCTGGGTAAACCTGTCACGAAGTCCATAGATATGCTTTGCCATTTCCACTCCGGAATGTTCAAGGGTTGTAGGGTGCCTGCCGGTCGTTGATGTTCGATTTTTACTTTCTGGCATACCATGCACTTGCTCACGTACCTTCCCACGTCTCTTTTCATTCCTTTCCACCAGAAGGTCTTCTTCAAGTCTGCGTACATCTTGGTGGCTCCTGGGTGTATTGAGTATTGGCTCTTGTGTGCCAGCTCCATGACTTCCTCTCTTAGGAATCTTGTAGGGACAACGATTCTCCCTTGAAGAGTAATTATGCCTTGCTAGTTCAGGCTAACACCAGGCTGGTTTCTCAGTCTCTTCCAACAGTCAACGGCTTGCTGAGCTTGTTTGATCCTTTCCAGGAGTTCGTCTGTGATCTGCACCGCCCAATATTCGGCTTCGCATTAGCATTTCCATCAAATCGATAATATTTGTCACAAACCTCTTTGAATCCCTTCTATTCTTAAAGAGCACGTTTATTTGATATTCGATCTCAATCCCTGTGGAGACGAACTTTTCTTATCATTATATTACTTGTGCGATCGGTATACTTGCCGGTTAGCATCAGAAACAGTACCGCTATGAGGTTCGGAGCTCGGTCCAACTGCTGACGGTCCACAGTGTAAACACGCCCCTGGCAAGTGGCATAACAGGTGCCGCTGTGGATGCCACAGGAATCATCTGTAACGGAACTGCCCGAATCGCTGCAGCTCCCACCGTCGACGACGAACACTCTCTAGCATAGTGGCCCTCCCTGCCACACTGGAGACATATAGTCTGGCCAGTAGCACACGACCCCAGATGAACCTTCCCACATCCCGTGAATCTGGGAGTAGGAGGTCTAGCTGAACTCCCTTGAGTCGACGTCTCCTTGAACTGATTCGGCTCTTGTCTAGCCGCCAACTCCTTTCTTTTTCCTTTTTCGGAAAACTTCCTGTCCTTCCAGGAAGTGGAACCACCAGTTCCCTTGTCATCCGCTGTCTTGGCCCTCTTGCCCTTACTCACCATGCAGATATCCTCAATGTCCTTACACTGTCGTGCCAATGTACCAAAGTCTCTCGATGCAGCTCCAGCAATATGCTCTGCAATCACCTCACTATGTCCCCTGCGGAACTTAGCAGCCAAGAATGTCAGAGTAGACATAGCCATCCGACGGCAAAACCCAGAGTCGGCCCCACGACAAAACCCGACCGGAATCCCCAATGGAATATCCAGCAGAATTCCAAACCAACACACATCTACTGGCCAGAGATCAAACAATTTACACATAACATGCTCCAAGCATGTCACACAATCAATAAATAATGCATGAACATACATATTCACACAATGTTCAACAACACAAATTCCAACCACAACCTTCCACTAGGCGTGGTGGAGCACACAAAGGACTAAACCCAAGTTCCAAAGGTTTACCTCAACTCCGAAGCCAATGCTCCATACGTAAGCTCCAAGCTTAATCCGCTTCCATTGCTTCCGTGAGAGGCAACCTATATGATCAATAACATGATCATCAACCATTTGCAATAACACATCAATTTCACAATAATTAAGATCAACAATTATCCAATAGATTTAAAGGCCATCATACAACTTATTCAATCATTCCAACCTCTAGATTCATCAATCTAACTCACTCATCTACCAATGTATCAATCATTGATTAAACCATATTTTCACTTCAATTCATTCTTTCCACACCACATCGTTCGAAATTTACAAGGAACCATCCAACACGATTCTCAATCCAATTTAACACTTACACTCATCACATAATCCTATCATTTACATATACCATCATTTCCATCCATTACAATGCATGTTTACATTTCAAATTTTCATCAATTTCCACCAATTTCACTAAGTTACAAAATCCAATATCACCATAAATTTTATTGCATAAATCATCATTATACAATCATATTACCATATTATACAACAACTCACCACACCATTATCACACAACTTAACCTCACAATTTCATGACACATCAATTTTTCCTAAGTTATAAAATCATCTTTTTCACCTAAAATTTTCATGGCATTTCTAGCTCCAACACATCATTCTAAGACATTATCATCTAATGCACATTTTCCATTTGAGCTCTCTAACATCACAAATCAACCAAACAAAGTCTAGGGTTCATAATCTGTGATCTACAATTAAACCATGGAAATGATTTAAAAACATACTCACAATCAAGACTTGACACTCCTCCAAGACCTATCCAAGCAATGGAAGCCCAAATGACTCCATGAACATCAATTTTCCCAAAAAATTCGAATCTGACTTTGGCCAATATCTCCCCAAAGAGGCGATTTCAAGGCTTGGGAGTACCACCAATGGCTTTAGAATGTGTTTTCCAATGAATTTCAACACAAAAATCAAAGGATTTGGTGGAGAAATGAGGGATTTGTAAATCAAAGAAAGCTTGGAGGTGTTTTCATGGGGGAGGGTTGTTCATGCGTGAAGAAGAGAGGGGAAGGAGAGAGAGTGTCGTGAGTGTGAGGAGAAATACATATAACTTAAGTGGATTTGAGTGGAGTGGGTCCCACACGCGATTTAACTTTAATCCAATCATCAATTTCAACTACAAATCCATAATCTACGTGTTTTTCTAGTTTATGACATATTTTTGTTTCCTAAAAATATTGATAAAAATTTCCCGCTTATCGGTACAATTATACCACAGTATTTTGACACCGGAAAAATCACTATTCATCAAAATTTCCAAAACTTGCATATCCACTTGATTTTTCGTCCTGAATCCATTTTCGACATTATTTTTATCATTTGAGATCTCCTACTCAATTTTTCATGCTTCTGATTATGTGTTTGGTTAATTACCATTTTGCCCTTTTCACACAGTTTGGCCATAATTCCTGGATTTTCACTAATCTTACCCTTTTAATTCACATTACAACATA
The DNA here is from genome assembly GCA_032173675.1 of Gastrolobium villosum. Lineage (NCBI taxonomy): Eukaryota > Viridiplantae > Streptophyta > Magnoliopsida > Fabales > Fabaceae > Gastrolobium > Gastrolobium villosum. The sequence goes on along the minus strand of JAVKPL010012442.1, from coordinate 37,674 downwards.
TAAATTCATATTTAGAATTACGAGGTGTTATATTCACCCCACCTTTTTAGAATTTTGTGCGCAAAATTAATTTATACTTATACGCTAACTCATGATACAGCCGGAGAATCTCATCCTCCCGTTCCCAAGTAGCTTCCTTTGGTGTGCGGGCGTCTCACTGAATATTTAACATTGTATCTATCTTGCTTCTCAACCTTTTTCACAATGGTCCGGTATTTCAAAGGACCCAATGGGAGTCTTCAAGTCCTCCCAATTTTCAACATCACCCGGTGTCACTACATGTGAACAGCCGGAGCATGTGTCGCAGTTGCGAATTTTCTCTGCTTTACCAATTCCTTTTCACAAGTCAGGTTATCTTTCATACGTAGCCCATAATCTCTCTTGGAGAGTTTGCTAACCTAGTTAATTTATCAACAATTATACCCATAGGATCATATCCAGTCCAATTCAATCTGTGTCTCACCGGCAACTATCACTCTCTGACACATGTCATCTCGTACTTACCCATCAACTGAATTTTATTCCTGCGAACTCTAGAAATTTCGTCATTAAATCCTTTTTAGTAACACTCATCACATGGTCTTACTTTGTTAAACAATCAAATTTTTTTTTACACATCTTATTCCACATTAAACACCGTTATGGAATTTCAACAGCTCCTCAGTGCAAATTCACCGAGTTAATCATCTAGTTCACGCTCATTGTAAATTTCATTTTCTGAGGGAATAATCCCCATTTATGGCCTTAGCCACAGGTTTTATATACATATATTATTACTCATGTTCTTAATCTACAAACGTGCAATTTCATTTCTGCACCCAATACACAACATGCACCTTTTTCTTTACCTTACACTTGCATTTTACCCTACCGACATACTCCATTTCATCACAATTAATCTTTTAGGAAAGGCCATCAGGCCACCATCTTAGCTCAACATCTCGTCATCACAAGCCTTCCTAGAAGACCTTGATTCAATCCATCATTACTAATCAATTTTCTATTCCCTTCTCATAGGGTGAGACTCCCACGATTCACTTTACAATTTTCGTAAAACCCAAATCCATACCACCACACTTGGTATATGCACATGCACATCTCTGAGTGCTCAGAAATCATAACTCAACCTACCTTCTCATGGCAACTCACATATTGTATTCTATTTGACACATTACTGTTCACTTGAAGTTATCTGAATTCACCTCTTGCGTTCCTTACACGATACAATCCTCCAATGCAGTGGGTAAAAACATCCTCAGGTTTAACCCCTCGAGCTCTTGCTGTCCTAAGGGCCCCAAGTGCAATGACCCACCAATAAGAGAATCTGTCCTTATAATTCACGCAAGAAGAGGTAACACAATACCAGCTGTACTAACAGTCTCACTAACACAAGATACTCCCTCCTATCACATTACTTACACAAGATAATAATAGTCTCCGGGATCATAATCCATACGGAGATAGCCATACACTCCGGGTATATAAGAGATAACCACATTCATATCATATCCGTATATAACGGAAAAAGAGTTTTGTATAGACACATAATGTATACCAGTTATATCATACTTATGCACCATCCAATATGACTTCCAAGATATGGTTCTTTCCTCGAACAATCTACTCATTTAACTTGACTAGTCATTAGTCCTAGTCCATAACATAATCATTACCACATGATTCCAACATCTTTCTCATACTTCGACACATATTTTACAACTCTTAGTAGTACCCATGCTCGGTACCGTTCTAATCCATTGTCTAACATGACTCATAGCAACTATGCTCAAGACTGTAGAGTAACCCATCAATCTTCTTAATCATCATTCCTCTATGTGACGGTGGAATATCTATTTCATTAAAATCCCATCATTTTTTCTAGTCCACGCAGTCAGCGTATCAGGACCGCCAGGTAAGTCTCAACTTCGAGCGGTGCTCGCCTGGGACTTCCAAGAGCAACACCTCTTAGGATCCAATCCACAAGGGAAGCTCAGGACAATCTTAATTGTCACATCACTAACAACATGTATAATATTATGTAACTTGTACACTGGGACTCCATCTGAATCCCATACCAGATTGAGCGTCCAATGACACTTCCAAGAGACCATCTCTTCAGATACTTCCCATCATAGGGGATTTCATTTAACATCATTGTTCTTTTACCAAATATTTTACTAATTCATTACAACACAGATATATACATACGCGCCCACGCCTTCAATATATATATATATATATATATATATATATATATATATATATATATACATACTGGCACTTAGCCATCACAGGATCATTATCCAACTCTTTATCACAATATATATATATATATATATATATATATATATATAAACCATCATGCACATTTTGTATTATTCACTACCCATTGCACACATCCCTTAGCCATTATGCCATTTCAAAATACAATAATCACCCTTGGAATTTACAAGAAACATCTATTATGTGTCAATTCTCTTATGTGATCTCCCACCTGAACCTCTACAAGGAGCCATCCTCAAGTAAAATCCTATGCATCATTGCACACATATAATCAGGTCACAACATAAGCAAATCACAACTACTCAATATTATAAAAGCATATTAATACCATTACTACACCACATTCAGTCATACTTTCTCATATCACATCTGTTTCCCTTATGACACATTTGTCAAGTCAAACCTTCCTTTTATCATATACCACCACACTCTCAATACCATTGTCTCATGCTATCCATGGCAATTTCCTCAACTTCTTACATTGTACTCTATACACATTATTATACTCTCGCTCATGTTCAACCAATATTTAACCATCATGGACTAAAGTCCCATATTTTCACATTGAAGTATCTAACACATCATTTTCATAGTTCTTTTAGGGTACTCTCATTCCTCAATTCAATTTTCGAAGATTCATACTCTTTCTACATCCAAGCATCTTTATTCATCCAAGTGTATGCCTTTCTCAAGGGTCTTATAACCTTCTTACCTACCTTAATGTATCCAAGCTTACATATAAGCACACATATTCAATTTTTCACGAATTCATCGGGGTTCCAAGCCACTCACCATGTTAAGGTCATACCACCAATTACATAATACTCAATTGTTCTAACTTCTCCCTATATATAGGGAAGATTCACCAACATCACCATTATAACATCAACTCAATTCTATCATACTTACTAATCATGAGTCCACAATTTCAACTATGGTAGCATTCTACCCCAAAGGTTAGACACAATATCTCAATTTGTTCTCACTAAGTCCTCAATTACATCAATTTCACTTACAATATCTATGCTTGTGGAGCCATCAACACTGCAACCACAACCACAGTCTAAGGACTGGCATTGGTGCTCCAGGGTTGTCACGAAGGCATCTTATAATGGCCACACATATGATACGAAGAAATGGGTTGATCAGGCCCAAACTAAGGAATCACATGTGCAGTAATCAATAAAAGTCTACGTACAACTATACAACACTCACCACAATCACACAATCACACAATCACACAAATTTTTCAATTTTTGCACTGTGGAGTTAGTAAAATTGGCATAACTTGAACTACAGAGCTCCGAATTGAGCGCGGTTTGAAATCACGCGTAGCTAATGAAGAGAGCTATAACATGGTAAGAGATGAGAGTCAAAAGATAAGTTTTAAATTAATTGGGTAATAAGAAAGATAGTGTATATCAGTAAGTTTTATGCTTCCGCGAGCTTTGCATTTACAATTACGGTGTTGTTTTTAATTGATTACGGAAGGGGTTAATGTTTGAAGAAAAGAAAGTAATAAAAGAAAAAGTTTACTCGTAATTTGATTAACTCAATTACTGTGATTGTAACTGCGCTTAATACCATATGCAATGATAACATTACCGGTACGTAATGGGCTGTTACAGACTTGCTCCTGAAGACTTGGTGTATGATCCTGAGATCACAAGGACTGAGAGGAGACTGAGGAAAGTTTCCAAGCAGATAGTTTGGGAAGATCTGATTAGTGAACCTGTGCAACCCATACAAAAAAGGCGAATCACAACAATGCTGGTGGAGGAGGTCCCAACAATCCACCACCGGAAGATGAGTTGATGGAGTCAACTCTTGCTCCACTCTTCACCAGACCGAATTCCAGCATTGTGAGGCCACCGATTAATGCTAACAACTATGACATTCAACCATCACTGATCACATTGGTGGAGAAAACTCAGTTTGGTGGAGAATACTATGAAGATCCTTATGACTTCATAGACAATTCATAAGAATCTGTGATACAACCAAACACAACGGAGTATCAGATGATGCGATCAGACTCTGATTGTTTTCGTTTGCTGTGACCAGGAAAACTCTCAGATTGTTAGATCGACAAGCTCCCAACAGCCGCAGAACATGGGAAGAGTTAGCAGCTAAATTCTTTGCTGAGCACTTCTCCAGGAAAAAATACAACAAGTTGGTGGATGAAATCACCAACTTCATTCAACAACCAGGAAAAACTCTATGTGCGGCTTGGACCAGATTCCAAGAACTGATCACAAAGTGTCCTGCATATGATCTGCCAGATGGAAAGGTTAGAATCTTCTACAATTGAATGACACCAGAATCCAGAATGGTTGTCAATGGTGCAGTCGGTGGGACCATAGCCAAGAAGACAGCAGCTCAAACCTTGGAGCTGATAAACTACATGGCAAGGGATGAGAATGCCTCTACAGCAGTTCAACCAGTCCAACCAAAGAAAGGAGTTCTACAACTGGGGAACAATGATGCGTCATTAGCTGAGCAGAAGGTGATTTCTCAACAGCTAGCCAGCATGAATGCTAAGCTAGACCAGATGCAAATTTCTACAACTCAAGTTAATTCAGTTAACTGTGAGTATTGCAAAGAGGAGCATGAGTCTAATGAGTATCCAACACTCATAGGGCTGAACCATTCCAAGTTAACGGAGTGTGGTATGATCCAAGACGACCACAAAATACCCAAGGCTATCAGAGGAATCAGAATGGTGCTCAAGGAAGCAACTTTCAAAGGAGAAATCAAGGGGGAGGTTTGGATTATAAATCCAACAATCACCTACAACCTCCTCCTCCTCCACATAAGGAGCCATCTGAACTAGAGAAAGCAATGCTGCAGCTTTCTAAGACCACAAATGATCATATGGAGTATACTAATGCTTTCATGAATGAGACAAGAGCCTACCATAAAAATCAAGATTCCTCCATACGGAACTTGGAGAATCATATAGGTCAATTGTCTAGGAAACTAGCTGAAAGAACTCAAGGGCAATTTCCTGGTGATACTGAAAAGAATCCGAAAGAATATTGCAAATCAATTGTCACCAGAAGTGGGATTGTGGTTTCTCCTCAAGAGAAGTCAAAGGAGGCTCAGGAAAAGAAAGTTGATGAGTCGGTCATTGAATCAGAGCAAGAAAAAGAAAAAGAGGAGGCAAAGGAGAAAGCTGTTGAAGCTCAGAAGAAGCCGATGGATTTTTCTCGGTTCGAGAAACCTCCTTATCCTATGAAGCTCAAGCAACAGGCACAGAAGCAACAATATGCCAGGTCTTTCGAAATATTTAAAAAGTTGCATATTAACATTCCTTTTGTTGAGGCTTTAGCAAGAATGCCTAACTATGCTAAATTCATGAAAGATTTATTATCTAGAAAGCATAAGTTGCAAGAGTGTGAGACAGTAGCACTTACTGAAGTGCCATTGTCGATGTCTAAGTCGTTGGGAATCACCGAATTGAAGCCAACTATGGTCTCTGAAAGTAAACTGGCCTTTGAAGGCCGATGCATGTAAGGTGTCAAAACAAAATTTTTACTGCTGAAACATACATGCACACATAGGTTCATGCTTTAAGACAGCATGATGTTACCTTGTTTTTGGCCTGATCAGTCAGGAGATCAGTTGTCAGGCTTGAAGGGTTCAAACCCTCTAATGGTGATCCACACCACCATTCGTTTATGATGCAAGAACGCCTTCTTGATAGCCACAAGATGATCACCACAATGAGGCTTGCTATGCGCACAAGTGGTGAAGGTGGAGGCTAGGTATTCTATTTGGAAAGGTGTAGTGAACTACCCTACAGAATGGTGCATGAGATGAAAGTGTGTAGGCTAGGTTTTCATAAAACCCTAATGAGAGGAACAAGTGTTATGCGCACACCTTGGAGAGGAGGAGAGAATTAAATCATTCAAAAATGAAAACCAACTTTCAAAATCCTTTGAAAGTTGCGCATGAATCAGGGGAGGATAAGGTGGAGCTGTTACAAAACAAATTTTGCCGACAACCTCCAATCTTATCCTCATGAAACTAAGTTCAAAATAATTTAAACTTAAATTCATAAACTATCATATAGTATACTTTTCATGCGCATAATTCAGCCCTAGAAGGGGTCCAAATATATTGAGTAGTTGCATTCAAAATTTGAATCAGCTCACCCACTGATTCTTTCAACCACCAAATCTGAATGGAGCTTTGTTTTAAGTGATAAGATGACATTCTTATCACTCAATTATGCGCCCCAAACAACCCAAGTTTATGCTTCAAAGATGCTTCTTGATCCAAGGAATATGTTCCAATAAGATCTTATCTTATCCTTTTGTTATGAAATAACTTTTCAAAGCCAATTCAAATTCGAATTCAAACACTTAAATTCAAGTGTTCAAACATTCAAATTCAAAATTCAAAATTCAAAATTTCCAATTTCAAATTCAAAATTCGAATTTCAAAATTCAAATTCTAAATTCAACTTTCAAAATTCAAATTTTAAATTTCAAATTTCAAATTCAAAATTCGAATTTCAAAATTCAAATTCCAAATTCAAATTTCAAAATTCAAATTTCAAATTCAAAATTCGAAATTAAAATATTTGTTTATTAATTTAACTAATTAAATTAATTAGTAAAGGCTTGGACTATCCAAGCCCATTACTAAGCTCCATGCACCACCCACCCATTTAGGTGGGCTTCCAAACAGATTCTTGGGCTAACAACCATTATTAGGCCCAATACCTTTAAAGCTAGTCCATCATGACTACAAGGTGTTAGTGTGTAACTCATTATGTTCAACTTAGCTTCTGACATAATTGTGGTTGGGCCCAACAAGCCCACAACCCAATTAATGACAACACAGAGCACTAGCAATGCTTTGTTGCCCCAGAACTAGTCAGATTAATGACTTGATCATCCTATTGCACATATTTGGTTACCGTATGTATTTCCCTTCGTCTCGTTTATCTTCCCATTAACCTAGGGCAAGGAAATGTATCAACCCCTGCGGTTTATGGTAAGCTTTACTCGAAATAGGGAATCTGAAATTTACTGACTCTAAAGGCAGATCATCTCATGATCTCTTTTACTATGCATAGATTCCCGAGTCCCTGTAAATGTCATCCCGATTTCTCCGGTTTACAGATGACCTAATCTCTCACAGAGATTTGACGAATTCCTTCAGCTTATTACCCTAGCCCTGTGCCCTTTAAGGACACGCCCAACAGTATACCTATGAGTCTCCATGTTTCAGGCAGACGAGGCATACAATCAAAACATGCCTTCAAGAACACAGTCTAGGTAATAACTTCTGGTCTAAGGAAAGACATACCCAAACATAAAGAGATTACTCTAATGACACTATCTGTGAGATTTCCTCATAGAGTCTCTTTTTGGGTCTGTTCAGTGCAAGCTATACTCTTATAGTTCCACCCACGGCTTTAGCTAATATATCTCCATATCTGCAGCTCATGAGGTCTTTACCTTGTATCCATATACAAGTAGATAAGTCGTACTAGTCTTACCCGAGATCACTGATCCCCAAACTCAGTGTCTCTAAACTAGGAACATATAATTAGGAATAGACATGCAATATCCTTGAATCCTCATGATCGTGATTTCATCACAGATACTCAAGAGATACCTGTTCTATTCCAAGGGGTTTATCCAGTTCGTTCATATAATATTAACAGTAATATTGAGACACAATATGAAACTGAATAAATAGTGCTTTCATTTATTTGTGACAAACAAAGTTCTACATCTAGTGTCCTTTATTTAATCAAAAGATTGTCTCTAGGACACCCATATACTAACAAGCTCCCACTTGGCCTAGAGCCAATCAGACCTAAGTCGTATGCCCAAAGCCTCATAATGACTATCATGTTTTCTCTGAGAAACGGCCTTTGTCAGAGAATCGGCCAGGTTATCGTCTGTGGGAACATAATCCATTTTTACATCATTCCTATCAATGATTTCTCTAATCAAATGATATCTGCGGAGCACGTGTTTAGATCTTTGATGAGTCCTAGGTTCCTTTGACTGCGCAATGGCTCCTGTGTTGTCGCAAAGCAACTGTATGGGCTCATCCACGCTTGGAACCACCCTTAGTTCATTTATGAACTTCTTGATCCACACTGCCTCCTTAGCTGCTTCTGAAGCAGCTATGTATTTAGCCTCTGTCGTTGAATCTGTTGTTGTCTCCTGCTTGGAACTTTTCCAAGACACTGCCCCACCATTTAAGGTGAATACAAATCCTGACTGTGACTTGCAGTCATCTTTGTCATTCTGAAAGGTGGCATCAGTGAACCCTTACACTGTTAACTCATTAACCCCACCATAGACCAGAAACGCATCCTTAGTTCTTCTTAAGTATTTAAGGATGGTTTTGATTGTCGTCCAGTGACCCTCTCCAGGGTCTGACTGGTATCTACTCGTAATGCTTAAAGCATATGAGACATCTAGTCTCGTACATATTATGGCATACATAATGGATCCAATAGCCGAAACGTATGGAATTCCACTCATGCGATCCTTCTCAGGCTGTGACTTAGGACACATAGCCCTTGATAGGTGTACCCCATGACTGACAGGAAGAAAACCCTTTTTCGACCCTTCCATGCTAAACCTCTTTAGCATCTTGTCAAAGTACGTGGATTGAGATAAACCCAGCAGTCTATTGGTTCTATCTCTATATATCTTTATACAAAGTATAAAGGCTGCCTCTCCCAAATCCTTCATGGTAAAGTTTTCTGAAAGCCACTCTTTCGTTACTTTTAATGTGGGGATGTCATTTCCTATTAGCAATATGTCATCTACATAAAGCACTAGGAAGACAACATTACTCCCACTAACCTTTCTGTAAACACAAGGTTCATCCTCGTTCTTGATAAAACTGTTACTCTTAACGACTTCATCAAAACGTATATTCCAACTCCTTGATGCTTGCTTTAGCCCATATATTGACCTTTGTAGTTTGCATACCATATGCTCCTGATCTTTGATTTTAAAGCCTTCAGGTTGTGTCATGTACACTTCCTCCTTCAAGAACCCATTCAAGAAGGCGGTCTTGACATCCATTTGCCAAATTTCATAGTCGTGGTATGCTGCTATTGCAAGCATGATCCTAATAGATTTGATCATGGCAACTGGTGAGAAAGTTTCATCATAGTCAACTCCTTGTCTTTGACGATACCCTTTCGCCACCAACCTAGCTTTGTAGGTTTGAACGTTGCCATCTGCATCAGTCTTTCTTTTAAAGACCCATTTATTACCGATAGGAACTATTCCTTGCGGTTTAGGAACCAAGGTCCATACCTTGTTCTGATACATCGAATCCATTTCAGATTCTATGGCTTCAAGCCATCTTGAGGAGTCAACATCTTTGACCGCCTCCTCGTAGTTACTTGGTTCATCATCCTCAACAGTTTGCTGATTCTCAATCACAAACCCGTACCTCTCAGGTGGATGGATGACCCTCGGAGATCTACGGAGTTGTGTGTTTACCTCTCCATTGCAGAACGTCGCCTGCGGAGCAGACTCGGGTTCCTCAATCTGTTCTTGTGGATCTTGCACTTCTTCAAGATCAATCTTACTCCCACTGCCTCCTTGAGAGATCAAATCCTTCTCAAGGAACTCAGCATTCTTTGACACAAACACTTTGTGTTCTTCCATGGAGTAGAAGTAGTATCCCTTAGTACCTTTAGGATACCCCACAAATAGACATTTAGTACTCTTAGCATAAGCTTGTCTGATGTCAACGCTTTGACATAAGCTGGCGATCCCCATACCCTGAGGTAACTCAGGTTGGATCTCTTACCACTCCATATCTCATATAGTGTGGTCTGAACAGATTTAGACGGTACCCTATTTAGAAGGTATGCCGCTGTGTCTAAGGCATATCCCCAAAACGATTTTGGAAGTTGAGTCTCACTCATCATAGACCTAACCATGTCTAACAAGGTCCTGTTTCTCCTTTCGGAGACACCGTTTTGGTGTGGTGTGTAAGGAGCGGTAAGTTGTGAGAGAATTCCATTTTCTCTCAGATAATCCTGAAACTCGTGGCTCAAATATTCACCACCACGATCTGATCATATTGTCTTAATCATCTTGCCACGCTGTTTATCCACTTCATTCCTAAACTCTTTGAACTTTTCAAAAGCTTCAGATTTATATCTCATTAGGCATATATACCCAAATCTTGATTTGACATCTGTAAAGGTAATGAAATAGGAATATCCACCTCTAGCCTCAATAAACATTGGGCCACATACATCAGTATGAATGAGTTCTAATAACTCACTAGCCCTATGACTCTCAAGCCCTTTGGGCTTTTGTCGAATCATTTTCCTAGCTAGACAAGATTCACACTGTCCATAGGATTCCAAATTCATGCAGTCCAGGTATCCATCTCTATGCATCCTAGACAATCTTGTTTCATTTATGTGCCCTAGTCTACAGTGCCAAAGATAAGATTGATTATCCGTCCTAGATCGTTTCACATCTATATTGAGCACTTCATTTCCCATTTCCAACACATACAATCCATTTATTAAAGAAGCAGTACCATAAACCATATCATTCAAAATGATAGAAAAAGTACCATCCCTAATACTGAAAGTATAACCATCTTGTTCTAAACAAGAAATTGAAATGATGTTTCTAGAAATATGCGGAACATAAAGACAATTATTCAAATGCAATAAAAGGTCCGTAGGCAAAATAAGGTCAGCATCTCCAACTGAATGAGAAGCAACCCTTGCTCCATTACCAACGCGGAGATCCACCTCGTTTCTATCCAATCTCCTTGGGCTCCTAAGTACCTGCAACATATTGCAGATATGAGAACCACATCCGGTATCCAATACCCATGAGGTTGGATTAGCATAAGAATAATTTATCTCAATCATGAAAATACCTGAGGCAGAAGCATCACCATGCTTCTTGTCCTTCACGTTGTTCAGGCAGTCTGGACAATTCCTCTTCCAGTGGCCTTTCTTGCCGCAATGGAAGCACTCAGCATCACCCTTGTCCTTAGGTGCCTTCTTACCCTTCTTCTTGCCCTTCTTCTTCTTGGATTTTCCTTTGGGCTTAAGGGGGTCACCTTTTGCAGGCTCCTTACCTTTTCCCTTGGCCTTGCTAAGCCCACCAATCAAAAGAGCCTGTGTCCTATCCTTCTTGATAGACACTTCAGCTGTTATTAACATGCTTAACAACTCAGGCAAGCTCACTTGCATCCCATGCATATTGTAATTCATGATGAATTGACTGAAGGAAGATGGAAGTGAGGTGAGGACTAAGTCATTACTTAGCTCGGCATCCATGATGAAGCCTAGGTTTCCTAGCTTCTCAATCAGCCCGATCATCTTGAGAACATGGCTGCCAACAGACATTCTCTCAGTCATCCTACAAGAGAATAGTTCTCTTGAGGCCTCATACCTCTCATGCCTGCCTTTAATATCATACAACTCCTTGAGATGCACGATAATAGAGGGAGCATCCATATGCTCATGCTGCTTTTGCAGTTCAGGCGACATGGATGCCAACATGATGCATACTGCCATCGCATTGTCATCCAAGTGTTGTTGATGGGTTACGAAATCAAATTCCGCAAACCCTTCTTCCCCTTCCCGTGGAGCTACGGGTATTATAGCATCTAAAACGTAGGCAATCTTTTCGGCCCTTAGAACAATTCTTAGGTTCCGATACCAGTCTATAAAATTTGAACCGGTCAGTTTATTCGTATTGAGTATTGAACGCAGTGACAGTGGATTAGTCATACTATAAGCTGAAAAAGATGTAAAGATAGTTTTAGTTAATATACGGTTATGTAGTTAAAAGCAAATTATTAAAGACTTTAAATAATTTGCCCCTCCCACTATTTTATCTAAGTCAATGACCCTTCCTTTTTGACTTAGGGTTAATCTACTTTAGATTTTACCTTAGTGGGATTAAGAGTGCGATTATTTATTTTAATCTCCGTCTGAGACCGCAAGATTAATTTAAATAATGGGTTGATCTTTATCAACAGTATCTCATACCCTCTCTTAACATTAGGTTGACAACTCTTTGTCACTTAGTGGTGCATCTCATGCAACCAACCTAGCACCATTACCCAAAGCACATAAGCTCGGCTGTGCCTGCAACTTATGTCTTAGTTAAGCATTAAACCAGCACCCTAAGTGTCTTACACTACAAACACTACTCTAGCTCAACGAAACAGTGGGTCCCAACTGAGTTGTGGAGCACCACCATGTAGAAGAGTTTTGAGTAGCATTGGTGGTGGGAGGTAATCATATGCTTAATTATTTATTCCTTTTAAGGGTTCCTTTTATTTTAGGGTTAATTAGGTCCCATCAAACGCATGTTGTAAGTTATCATGCTAGTCGTTACCTATGTCAAACATCTATCGGTATACACTAGTCGCTTTTGGACAAACATAATAACCATACAAAACGCGGTTTGCCCAATTCATGCATACTAGACGTTCTAATCATACATGCATATAAACAGTTTATATTGAGATAGTCATGGTGCTCGCGCTTTTGTCCTTTTTTCTTCTTTAAGCAACGGCCGCTTGTCGTCTATACGCCACTCGCCTATTTCTCTAATTACACATAATCAAAGAAACTCCAAAACATCTTTGGAGGGACAAAATTACAAAAAATAAATTACAAATACACTTGTAAATTAAAGGGCGCGATTACACATTAATTTAAAATTCAAAAATTCAAATCCGGGCACCATGACCATCCACTTCCTGTTTGTACCTGAAAAGTTCAAAACTTGCAAACACAAACATTATATTATCACATAATATTTTCACATATATTTTGACATTTGACATTTAAACATCAAAATAACATCAAGATTCATAATCTTAAATTTCTCAATTGGCCGAATTTAAAAAAAATAATAATTCAAATTTTGTTAATTCTTTCTTAAAGAAAACAAAATTAAACCATACATGTAGCCACAAACTCCTTCATTGCCGAATCATATAGGTGACTATATGATAAATTTTGTTACAAAATTTCATGCATATAAACATGACACAATTCAAGGAGAAAAATATGAAATCATTCAAAGTACTCTTAGTACCCTCCATGACCGAATCTACCCTTTCAAAAAGGGTGTTCCTTTTAAAACTTTCATAAAGAAAAAGAAACTAAATCATCATGCATAATATTTTATGAACATAGAATAAAATTTACATGTTCATAAAAACAAAAACTTTAACACCTTAAAGGATTTGTGATTCAAAATCCATATGCAGATTTAAACTTTAACCCTTTAAAGATTTTGACCGTGAAAAACTCCTTTCACAAACAAGGTACCATCACCCACCGATGGTAAAGCAACCTGGATCTGATACCACTTGAAAGTAAACTGGCCTTTGAAGGCCGATGCATGTAAGGTGTAAAAACAAAAATTTTACTGCTGAAACATACATGCACACATAGGTTCATGCTTTAAGATAGCCTGATGTTACCTTGTTTTTGGCCTGATCAGTCAGGGAGATCAGTTGTCAGGCTTGAAGGGTTCAAACCCTCTAATGGTGATCCACACCACCGTTCGTCTATGATGCAAGAACGTCTTCTTGAAAGCCACAAGATGATCACCACAATGAGGCTTGCTATGCGCACAAGTGGTGAAGGTGGAGGCTAGGTATTCTGTTTGGAAAGGTGTAGTGAACTACCCTACAGAATGGTGCATGAGATGAAGGAGTGTAGGCTAGGTTTTCATAAAACCCTAAGGAGAGGAACAAGTGTTATGCGAACACCTTGGAGAGGAGGAGAGAATTAAATCATTCAAAAATGAAAACCAACTTTCAAAATCCTTTGAAAGTTGCGATTGAATCAGGGGAGGATAAGGTGGAGCTGTTGCAAAACAAATTTTGCCAACAACCTCCAATCTTATCCTCATGAAACTAAGTTCAAAATAATTTAAACTTAAATTCATAAACTATCATATAATATACTTTTCATGCGCATAATTCAGCCCTAAAAGGGGTCCAAATATATTGAGTAGTTGCATTCAAAATTTGAATCAACTCACCAACTGATTCTCTCAACCACCAAATCTGAATAGAGCTTTGTTTTAAGTGATAAGATGACATTCTTATCACTCAATTATGCGCCCCAAACAGCCCAAGTTTATGCTCCAAAGATGCTTCTTGATCCAAGGAATATGTTCCAATAAGATCTTATCTTATCCTTTTGTTATGAAACAACTTTTCAAAGCCAATTCAAATTCGAATTCAAACACTTGAATTCAAATGTTCAAACATTCAAATTCGAAATTCAAAATTCAAAATATCAAATTTCAAATTCAAAATTCGAGTTTCAAAATTCAAATTCCAAATTCAAAGATATCATCTCATGATCTCTTTTACTATGCATAGATTCCCGAGTCCCTGTAATTGTCATCCCGATTTCTCCTGTTTACAGATAACCTAATCTCTCACAGAGATTTGACGAATTCCTTCAGCTTATTACCCTAGCCCTGTGCCCTTTAAGGACATGCCCAACAGTATACCTATGAGTCTCCATGTTTCAGGAAGACGAGGCATACAATCAAGACATGCCTTCAAGAACACAGTCTAGGTAATAACTTCTGGTCTAAGGAAAGACATACCCAAACATAAAGAGATTACTCTAATGACACTATCTGTGAGATTTCCTCATAGAGTCTCTTTTTGGGTCTGTTCAGTGCGAGCTATACTCTTATAGGTCCACCCACGACTTTAGCTAAGATATCTCCATATCTGCAGCTCATGAAGTCTTTACCTTGTATCCATATACAAGTAGATAAGTCGTACTAGTCTTACCCGAGATCACTGATCCCCAAACTCAGTGTCTCTAGACTAGGAACATATAATTAGGAATAGACATGCAATATACTTGAATCCTCATGATCGTGATCTCATCACAGATACTCAAGAGATACTTGTTCTATTCCAAGGGGTTTATCCGGTTCGTTCAAATAATATTAACAGTAATATCGAGACACAATATGAAACTGAATAAATAGTGCTTTCATTTATTTGCGACAAACAAAGTTCTACATCTAGTGTCCTTTATTTAATCAAAAGATTGTCTCTAGGACACCCATATACTAACAGTCTCTCTACAACTTGCTGATCGTTCTATGAGGAAACCTAGTAGAATCATAGAAGATGTTCTTGTTAAAGTTGACAAGTTCATATTCCCTGCTGGTTTCATTGTGTTAGACATGGAGGAGGAAAGTGAAATACCTCTTCTGTTGGGTAGACTATTCTTGGCCACAGCTCAAGCTATGATTGATGTAGAACAAGGAAAGCTCGAGTTGAGGATGAATGAAGAGAAGATCACCATCAATGTTTTTGATGCTTTGAAAACTTCAACTGATGAGAGTGATTGTTTCAGACTGGATGTGTTTGAAGAGGTGGTTTTGGAAGAGAAAAGTGAGCTTCAAGAGCTTGAAGAAGAGTTGAAGGCTCAAGATGAAGCTACTCCAAAAGAAGAGCTAGAAGTTATTTTTGAGGTGCTAGAAAAGAAGGAAGATGATCTAATTACAATAGCACCGAAAACAGAATTGAAGGAGTTATCTGAAACTCTGAAATGTGCCTTCTTTGGAGATAAAGATCAATACTCTGTTATTTTTAATAAAATTTGTCTAAAGGTGGCTTCTTGAAGCTCTAAATGGCACTCAAGCAAGGTCCTTTCTTCCAAAGATGGCTTCTTGAAGCTCAAAATGCCATGACAATGGCTCCCTCAACAAGGTTCAAGAACTCAGCTCCCACACTCTCACTAGACAGCCACCAAGACTCAGAAATGGTGCTCCATTCCCACTCACAATGATAGTTCACACACACCCAAGGTGTTTTGGTGAAGAAAATGGGAGAAAAAGTGATCACTTGGGCTCCTTTTTGGAGGAGGAAGAAGGTGGCAAGGTGGCTGGTTGGGGAAGTATCAGTTCTTGCACCTCGTTAAACTGTTGGGGAAGTGACAGTAGGTTTAGCTTTTTCATGCTGTAATGCGGGAGAAGGAAGACAATAGAGAATGATATGCAAAAGGTGAATCCCTCGATTGAGGACTGAAATATTTATAGAGACATAAAATTTCCTCGTGTGGATAATGTAATTCATAGGTCCTCTAATGGTGTTTCTCTCAAGCACACAAACACTCAAGCAATTCTATGAATATGCCTCTATTTCATTAACGATACTGCCAAGCCACTTTACAAGAGTTACAATGAGCTATTAATAAGCAATAGCTAATAATTGACTAACATAGGAAATCTAAAACAATTAATAACGTTACCTAGAAACTCTAAGCATAATAATTGTCCACTAACAATTTCCTAGGGACACACCTCTTCATAACATAAACCCTTTCATTTTCTATCTTCTTATTTATTTTATTTAAATTTTAAACCCAACAAAACTCCCCCTTAAACTTTAATATCTCTATCGTCCTTCATTCCCATCTTCTTCTTGTAATTCTCAAACAACAACGTCGGCAGGGGCTTTGTGAATATGTTGATCTTTGCCACATGCTCCACCTTTCCTTCTTTGACCTGATCTCGAATGAAATGGAATCTGACATCAATATGTTTGCTTCTTTCATGGTTGACCGGGTTCTTTGCTAACTCGATCGCTGATTTGTTGTCAACCCGGATCGTAGTTGAGCCGACTTGCTCTTGCTCCAACTTGCTCAATAAATTTCTCAGCCAAATTGCATGGCACACGCACCACGAAGCAACTACATACTCGGCTTCGCATGTAGAAAGAGTTACAATGGGTTCCTTCTTCGATGCCCAAGTAAACGCCGTATTCCCCATAAAAAATACATAGCCAGCCATGCTCTTTCTGTCATCCACATCTCTGCACCAATCATTATCCGAGTAGCCTGTCAGCTTGTACTTGTCCGACTTCGAGTAAAGAAGTCCTTGAAAAATTGTTCCTTTCACATATCTTAGAATTCTCTTTGCCGCCTTCCAATGAGTATACTTCGGCTCTTCCATAAATCGGCTTATTATTCCAACACTCAGACACAGATTCGGCCTCGTACACGCCAAGTACCTCAGACTTCCAACTAGACTACGATAAACACTCGGATCTACCTTTTCTCCTCCATCATATCTCGAAAGTTTAACGCCGGGTTCAATGGGGGTTGAAACCGGGTTGCAATCACTCATTTTGAACTTTTCTAAAATTCCTTTTGCATAGGCTTCGTGAGAGACGAAGATCCCGGATTTATCTTGTCTAACCTCCAAACCAAGAAAGTATCTCATTTGATCGAGATCCGTCATCTCGAACTCCTTCGTCATTTTCTTCTTAAAATCTTGAATCATTCCTTCATCATTACCCAAGAAAATCAGATCATCAACATATAGAGCAACAAGTAGAATTTTACCTCCTTTCTTCTTTTCCTAGAGTGTGTGTTCATACGGACATTGTTCAAGTCCATCCTTCTTGAAGTAATTGTCAATTCTTGTGTTCCAGACTCTTGGGGCCTGCTTCAACCCATTCAAAGCTTTCTTCAGTCTCAACACTTTTCTTTCTTCTCCGGCTTTCATGAATCCCAGAGGTTGTTCCAGATACACCTCATCCTCGAGTACTCCATTTAAGAATGCCAACTTCACGTCCATCTGATAGATCAGCCATCTGAACTGGGCTGCTTGAGAAATTAACAGCCTGATTGTTTCCATTCTTGCTACGGGCGCGAACACCTCATCATAGTCAATGTCGGCCTTCTGCTTATACCCTTTCGCCACCAGCCGGGCTTTATATCTTTCGATCTCCCCCTTAGCGTTCATTTTCTTCTTGTACACCCATTTCACACCAATGGGCCGACTTCCTTTTGGCAGCTCGGCTAACTCCCACGTCTTGTTCTTTTCTATTGCTTTAATCTCCTCCTCCATGGAAGATTGCCATTTCTCATCTTGGATTGCTTCTTCAAAACTCACTTCTTCAGAATCTGCCAACAAACATACCAGATGTGCTTCACTGGTGGAATTATACAGATTTTGTAGACTCTTCATCCTTGGTTGTCTCAACTCTTCTTCACCATAAGAGACTTCAGGGTTTTCCGGGATATGGGTCGAAGGTTGTCCAACCTCAATTGATCTATTTCCAGGTTCCACATTGACCCCGGATGGACTATTCCAGTCCCATTCATCTTCTTCATTTACTCTCACATCTCAGCTTACCATCACCCTTTTACTGATGGGATCCAACAACTTGTATCCCTTAATCTTCTCATCATAACCAATGAACACAAACTTCTTGTTCTTATCTTCAAGTTTTGTCCTCAACTGATCCGGTATGTGTGCATACGCAACTCTCCCAAAAACTTTAAAGTGACTCACTGAGGGCTTCAAACCACTCCATGCTTCCTGTGGAGTCTTGTCATTCAGACTTGAGTAAGCACATCTGTTCTGCGCGTACACTACACATTGTACGGCTTCTCCCCAGAACTCTTTCGGCATGTTCTTTGTCTTCAACATGGATCGGACCATATCCAGGATAGTCTGGTTCTTTCTCTCAGCTACTCCATTCTGGTAGGGCGAGTACTGTGCGGTCAGGAATTGCCTTATCCCATGTTCTTCGCAATACTTCTTGAAAGCTGTCTACACGTACTCCCTACCTCGGTTTGAACGGACCGATTTGATGTACCTCCCAGTACAATTCTCTATCATTACTTTAAAACTTTTAAATACCTCTAGCACCTCAGATTTTTCTTTCAAAAAATACACCCAGGTCTTTCGACTAAAATCATCAATAAAAGTTACAAAGTACTTCTTACCACTGAAGGACCCCGGAGAAATGGGTCCACACAGGTCGGTATGTATCAATTCCAAAGGCTTCCTAGCTTGGTATCTCGCCATCCTTTGGAACGGGCTCCTCGCATGTTTTCCCAATACGCAGTCCTCACAAAATTTTCCTTCAGAGTTAATCTTTGGTAGTCCCACTACCATGTTCTTCTTCATCATCTCGGTCAGACCACCATAATGAAGGTGTCCAAACTGTCGATGCCAAAGAGACATCTTATCCTCCACCTTGGCTTGCAGACAGCTGACCTCCATGCTCCTCAAACTCAGCTTGAACATTCTGTTCCTTTCCATCTGAACTCGGGCTATCAGACACCCTTTTATATCTTTCAACAGCAAAACTCGGTCTGTCATTATAACCGAGTAACCTTTCTCCATCAATAGTCCAATGCTCAGATTATTGCTTTTGAGCTCAGGCACGTAATAATTCTTCCATCCTTTTGCAAGAAACAAATCGTACCTCGGCCTTTTACATCAATTTTGGACGCGTCTCCAAAAGAGACATGTCTGGCTTCCACCGTTTTCAACTCTTTGAACAAATGTTTGTAACCACACATGTGGTTACTGGCACCAGTATCCAAGTACCACTCCGTCTCAACCTTCGAGCTAGTTTCACCATGTGCTAACATTAGAACTCCATCTTTTATTTCTCCTTCTGCAGCGAGGTTTGAAGTCTCATCAATTCTTCTTTCATCTCGGCAATCTTTAGCAAAATGTCCAACTCGGCCACAGTTGTAGCATCTATCCGAGTTTCAATCTCTTGCATAGTGACCACACTTGCCAAACTTATGACATTCTACATTACTTTGATTTGACCACTGGCCTCTTCCACCTCGGTCGCGTCCTCTACCTCTCCAATCTTGCTGACTCGTCTCAGCTCTTTCTTCATGTTTCACCTCCTGAACTCGGCCTCGACCACCTCGGCCATTTCCACGTCCACCGCTTCCACGACCTCTACCTCGGACATTCTGAGAGTAGAGTGCCTTTTCATCCTTAATTGTTGCTTTTGCCTGGAGTGCTTGCTCCAGTGTCTCCTCCTTCTTCTTTTTCTTGCGATGTTCATGCGCCTCAAGAGAACCTGCTAGCTCTTCAATAGAGAGCGTAGCCAAGTCCTTAGATTCCTCAATTGCACATACAACGTTTTCGAAGTTGTTTGTTAGCGACCTCAGAATTTTTTCAACAATTCTAGCCTCAGATAATTCCTCTCCATTCTGTTTTAACTGATTAACCACGGCTTGAACTCGAGTGATGAAATCAGATACACCCTCTGAATCTTTCATCTTCATTCCTTCCAACTCGCCACGTAGAGTTTGAAGTCGGACCTGCTTAACTCGGTCAGCTCCTTTATAGACATTCTCCAAGATGTCCCACGCTTCCTTTGATGTCGTCACACTAGCTATCTTCTCAAATCCTGACTCATCTACAGCTCGGAACAACATGTATAAGGCAACCTTGTCCTTCGCACGTGTCTCTTTCAACGCCTTGTTTTGAGATGCTGAAAATCCTACAGTGGTTGCAGGTTCTGCAAAACCTTCCTGAATAACCTCCCAAGCATCTTGGGATCCGAGCAGAGCCTTCATCTGAATGCTCCAATTCACATAATTCGCCTTTGTCAGGCAGGGCAACGACATGCTTGTAGTGGTCACACTCTCCATAGCTCTGATACCAATTTGTAATTCACAGGTCCTCTAATGGTGTTTCTCTCAAACACACAAACACTTAAGCAATTCTCTGAATATGCCTCATTCTCTGAATATGCCTCTATTTCATTAACGATCTGCCAAGCCACTTTACAAGAGTTACAATGAGCTATTAATAAGCAATAGCTAATAATTGACTAACATAGGAAATCTAAAACAATTATTAAAGTTACCTAGAAACTCTAAGCATAATAATTGTCCACTAACAATCTCCTAGGGACACACCTCTTCATAACATAAACCCTTTCATTTTCTATTTTCTTATTTATTTTATTTAAAGTTTAAACCCAACAGATAATGCTTGAGCCCAACAGTTATGTCACGTGGATCCCATTTTGATGTGAGGTGGCGCATCATCTTAGATGTATGTGCCATGAAGTGAAGGATCAAATGTGAGGCGCTTGTCTATGTGAGTGAGGATCTTATGTGAAGAGAAAATATTTATCCCACTTTCAAGCGTGTAGGTTCTGAGCCACCATATTGATCCTAGTGACCGGTCTCACCATACAATTGCGTGATAATCTCAGAATTGGGAGATTAATGCTACCAATATACTTCAACGTAACGACTCCGGGCTTCACAATCGATGACAAAGATGCACAGCAGTTTTGATTACTTAAATTTAACTCATGAATAACATTATTGCTTTCCCTAAATCTACAATAGTAGGACACAAATACAACAACCTTGCGTATGAAAAACTATATACCGACATAAATCGAAGATATTAATCTTTAAAGAAAAAAATGTATACGTCCGACAATGTGGAAAATAAGAAAAAAAAAAAAGTGAATATTGTAAGAATGACGAGAATAGAACATACCATCAATTTCTATTTCAAGTCCTAGATTATAAAGATAATTTAATAACTCTTTTCTGATTTATGACCACATTTATTTATAGCAGAGAAGAATTGTTTAGAAATAAATATATGGATAAGAAAACTTATTAATCATTCATTTTAGTATTTCAGCAAAAAGGCTTTGCACACATAACCATCCCGAAACTTTACCAGATAATGTGTGCATTTCGTACCAAATCCTGCATTCACTACTTGCACTATGAGTTAACCACTTTAGAAAGAGCATTCTGTGCAAGCCAGAAGAGCATGTGGTTGAATCATGCTATCGAGTGATATGAGCAATGAAAGAATCCATTTCCATGCGAGAAACTCCACCATCATCCATGGACCTATGAATGGCTTTTTTAAGATCCCTTGCTCTCTCCCGCATCTCATCACCTTCCTTTGTTTCCATCAACCTTCTCACAGCATTCTCAATAACTGATGCAGTCACCAACTCATATCTCTCAGCCCAATCACTCACAACCAAACCAATCTTCAGCACTTGTGTTATCAAAACACTGTTTCTTGGCTGATCAGCGAGCATGGGCCATGTCGCTATTGGAACCCCCATGGTTATGCTCTCTATGCATGAGTTCCATCCACAGTTACTCATAAATCCTCCTGTTGAAGAATGGCTTAGAATTTCCAATTGGGGTGCCCAGTCTCTCACAACTAACCCCATTTCCTCAACTCTCTCTTCAAACCCATTTGGAAGCTCATGCCTTCTTACTTCATCTCCATTGAAGATGTCTCCTTTATCAGCATCTCTCAGCACCCAGATGAACTTTTGCTTGCTTTGCTCCAATCCAATTGCAATCTGTTCGACTTGTTCCTCTGTCAATGTTGTTGTTGTCCCAAAAGATACATATATAACTGATTCTGGCTCTTGTTTATCAAGCCACTCAATGCTTAAAAGCTTTCCCTTTGAGTTTTTCTTCTCAACGGATAAAGGGTTGAAGGGCCCCAATGCCCAATGCTGCTTGTTACCCATGATCCGTTCCAACGATTCCATGTAAGGGCTTTCAAATGCCCTTGTTGTGTTGTAGATGTTCCCATTACTGAGATTATAAAAATCTACTTGTGAAGAAACGAAATCTATCATTTGGGATGGGATGAATTCGTCCAGAGAAGGAACTTCAGGGATAAGTGAGTTTTCTACTTGAGGCTTTCCCATTGCCTCCCAATAAAACAAGAAGGTAAAAAAGGCAGAGCTGCTGACAAAAGTGTAATTCTCTGCATTTGTTATATTTTTTGCATCTTGTGCCACTGATGGTGTTAGGCAGTCATGGATAACTATGACCCTTCTAGCTATAGATGAAAGGGATTGCAGAAGTGCTGCCACAGGCTCACGCAGATGTGAAGAGGCCTCAAAGCAAGGAAACATATGAGTTGGGAATTTGGTTTCTTCATTGGGGTTGGGAGGAGGGGAAGCAAAGGGAGGAACTTCAAAATCATGGAAATGAATGTTTGAAATGGATTTTGGGTCCCAACCTTGGACACGAACTGTGGCCTGTCGGTTATGTATGGCTGAGCCAACATAATGAACAGGTATATTGTGTGATAAGAATAGGCGTGACAGATGCAGAAGCGGATTGAGATGGCCTTGTGCTGGGAAAGGTATCACAACAACCACCACTTGGTTTTGATGAAAGGAATTGTTGTTATGGCTTTCACTATTGATTTGGTAAATAGAAGCCATTCAGGAACTTTGGTAGCTAGAATCTGTTACTGAACTTGTGCACTAGATTAAGTATTATTTGAGTTGGATGTTGCTTTGCTAGGTGGTATGTTGGGTATTTATAGACTCAGATATTAGAATTTAGTGGTTACTGAAAAATACAAGTATTTTAAAAGGCCGCATGCGGCACGGGACACTTCATCATTGAGAAAATGTAATATTTATACGCGTGCTTTGATCATTTAGGAATAAATGTTTTCTGTTACTTGTTTCCAAAGTAATTCATAAACAAATTTTTTTATCAAAATAAAAATAAAAATTAATAAAAAAACTTTATTAATCCAATAAAAAATATTTTAGTGGATTACAAAAGATGATTAATCCAATATTAATCCAAACAAAAGATGATTACAGAATTTATTTTTATTAATCCACACACCTTCGCTGGCTGGCTTGGTTGCGTGCTCTTATTCTTTCAAAGGTGATTTTAATTTTCTTTTATTCTGTTCGTTTTTCTTCCTCTTCCCTCCCCCCTAGGTCTGTATATATATTTTGGCGTGTGCCAACTTATAACGACATGACTTGTAAGAAATTTTTGTCAATAGACTGTTTACCGAAAGAATTTATAAGATAATTTCTTTTGACATTGAGTGTAATTTTGTTGTGAAAAAGAAAAAAAAAAGATTCGCTTGCTTTCTTGTCTAAGCACTATTTGAGGTGATATCATTTTGAAATTATCTTTGGAACTAACCACCTATAAAGAATAGATTAATTATGGATATACACAAGTAAGAAGAAGATTATACTTACAACCTATTTTCGTTTACAATCTTTTACAATTATATTTTAACCGTTTATCTTTGTCAATTAACGATTATGATTTATTGCGAATTAATAATTAATTAATTAATTTAATTTACGAAAATAATAACCGTTGGTTGGCGGAAATTAATAGTTAAGATATAATTATGAGATGTTGTAAATAAATATTGGTTGCAAATATAACCTTTCTCTACAACTAAAAAGAGTCCATGCCTAAAAGTTCTATCCAACCCTTGTTGCCATATTTTGGTTTCCTGCCCCGAACCCAGTTTGTGTCAGCTTTGAACTTAGAGAGGTGAGTTTGTGTTCCCCCGCCCTTGTGTCAGCTTTGAACTTAGAGAGGTGAGTTTGTCCCCGGCGGGCCAAAAAAAAAAACAGAGGGAAACAAATGAACGGTGACTCTGATTTATGTTTAGCCATATTCTTGTCATATATAGCTTTGCCAAAATCTAAAAATAAAAAATAAAAAAAAACAAATAAAAAAAAACAAAAAAAGTGGGGGGAGAGGAGGAAGTTTGAGATTACGGGGATAACTTCTAAATTTTGCATTAAATTATATTGGGATACCACTGACCTTTATATTCAAATGAATTTCCGGCATGGTAAATTAAGCAGACCATACTTGTTTGGTTGACATGGTTATTACATAAAATTTCAGTAATTGATTAATTGAATCTTATTTGTAACACTTATTTTAGAAATTCACAGTGTAATATCACTCAGCAAAAGCCAGTGTGTTTACAGCTCATGGTTTAAAAAAAGAAGCAAGCCAAAAAGTCAAATATTATTTTGCTACATAAGCAATACATGGATGCTACATTAGGACCTTTTAATTGAAATGAACATCACCTATTTTTCCGGCATGGAAAATTATGCGCACCATGCATCTTAAATTGATATTGTAATTATTTAATCAAATCTTATATCAAGGAGTGAAAAAAGGTATTCGACGGGTTGGGTTGTCATATTAATGTCTTACCTGCGGTTCAAACACCTCGTGTATTCGTGTATGGGTTGACATCCAAAATTTGGAAAATTTTAATTGAAAACAAAGTAGGAAACCCTACATTAAATATGCAGTTGACCAAATCCCATTTTTTAATAAAAAAAAAAAATTATAGTTCAGGTAGTAAAGATGCCGAGTAACGTAAAGACAAAAGGTTTTGGTTCGATACTCACTTGTTAATTTGAGAAGTGCTTAAATATCTTCATTTTTGACCTGCCCCCAACCCAAATTAATGTTATAGCCTACTAAGAGATTCAAAACTTGTGGGAACATCATGAGGAACCAACTCACCTCAAACAAATAATTAGAGTTGGCTAACTCTAAAAAAAAAAAAATCCGCAGGTTGACATCTGAGTGAGTGAGTGAACCATCAGATTGCAAGTTTAATACTATTATGGATGGCCCCAACCGGTCAGCCCATTAAGGTAGGCCCAAACCCCTTCCACTCATCCATGTCAACCCTGTTGACCAAGGGTTACCAACCCTCCACCTTTTATGTCCCCCGTAGGACAATGTTCCCAATGTGAGACACCAAAATATCTTGTCTTGGGATACTACTTTTCTCAGGTAGCCTCTATAAACCCCTTAAATAGGAGTTTCCCTTCCATAGCTACAACAGCAATGATTGGCACCGACATAGTAGGGGCTACGCTGCTGCCACATTATCGGTGACAGGCGCCCATTGTTAGTATATGGGTGTCCTAGAGACAATCTTTTGATTAACTAAAGGACACTAGATGTAGAACTTTGTCTGTCGCAAATAAATGAAAGCACTATTTATTCAGTTTCATATTGTGTCTTATAATGACCCCAAATGGTAAATCTTAATTAGAGATTTAATTTAAGGATTTAAATGCCATAATTAGATTCAGTGAGTGATTCCGAGTATTTTGACTGTAATCATGACTATGTGATGAACAGTGCGTTCTGCCAGAGAATTCGAAGTCTTGTGAATTAACTGGTAGAGCTTAAATAAGCAAAATGATTTTAGAGACATAATTTGATAATTCTGATGACAAATATGAGTTCAGAATGAAAAATTTTATAGTTTGGCACTTTCCGTAAAAATCTCGTGAATAGTATTTCTACTGGGTATTTTGTACTGCCGTTTAAGCAACCAGTAGAGTCCAGAAGCCAATAATTGTTGAAATAAGAATAAGAAAGCCCAATATATGCCAAGCAAGTCAATATAGGCCCAAGGAGATGATAAGTTTATAAGTTTTAAGTTCAGAAGCAAACGAAGTACAGTTAGTGGTTCACAGTGCATTTCGTCAAAAACGGTGCAGAAACCATACTGTGAATTTTGACTATTGTTCCTTAGGAAATAAAAATTAATGTAAATGATTTTTGAAAAATAAAAATATGTTCGTAGCGTTAAGTTAGTTCCGGGCCTGTTAAGTTAAAATTACGCGAAGGAAAAACAACCGGATTAAAAAGGCCACATGTGCTAACCTTATAAGTCACTTAAGTGGACACTTTACTCACACAAAAAAAAAACACTCTCTTCTCTCTCTTGCATGGTCGATCTGCACTTTGGGAAAGGGGGGTTAGGGTTGATTTTTCTTCTTTTGATTTCTCCACCATTAATCCTCCAAATCCAATGACCCACCACATGAAATTGCTTGTAAACCACCCAATGAACCCATTCCACCCATCAATTTAAGCTATTGTTGAGTGTGTGAAGAGTTCTTCTCTCCCCCAAATTCGTGCACTATTCATCAAGAGGGCAAAATGAAGTTTTTGATGGAGAATCTCTTGGTGAAGGTCATCTAGGCTTTGGGTAGTTTATTTGAGGTAACAAACCTCTATTTCCATGATGTTGTTTTGATTATTTATAGTATAAAACTGTGTATATGCCTTGGCTGGGAAAGCATGATGCGTTCAAATATGTATTGATGAGGAATAGTTGATATTTTGGATGTATGAAATGAAAAGAAGCTTTGTAAGTATGAAAAAAAAATTAGAGAAAAATCATGTCTTTCTCTCTATGTTCGGCCTTTGATAGGGTAATAAGAATTATTGTGCAAAAATTTTATGTGATGTAGTAAGAGGGTTTATTGTGTAGGAATTAAGTGGAAAATTGATAAATTGGTGAGAAGGCCAAAGTAGGAAAAAGTATATAAAAAATGCCCTTATGTTCGACCTTGTGGGGCTTTGGAGGGGCTTTATGTTTCAAAAAATTATGTTGGAACCCTATGAAAACATGTATTTGTATGTGTGAGTTACATGTAAGTGAAGGTGTAATGTGTTGGAAATAAGTGAAAGTAGATGAGTTAGTAAGAATGCCTAAGTAAAAAGAACTTGATGTCTAAAAATTTAATTGGAACCTTGTGGATACATGCATATGTATATGCAAGCTACATGTAAGTGAAGAAAAAGAATCATTAAAAATAAAAGAACCCTTTTTTCTAATCCTTGTAGAGTTCGACCTATAGGGTGCTTAGGGATATATTTTGTTACATTTTATTTTAAATAAAATGTGTTGTAATTCATTGTATAAAAATTGATGAGTTAAGAAGTGAAATGATTTGAGAAATGGTTGAAAAATACCTTCATTCCCTAAAGGGTATGTCCGCGGCTTTTGAAGTAAAATGACATGATTTATGTTTGAAATTCTTAAGAGAATGTTTGATTAAATTAAAGAACATCAACGGTTATGAAGAGGTCTAGACTTGTGTATTGGCATAGGATTGGCAAAAATATAAAGAAATGAAGATAAGCGATAAAATGTATGCCTTATGGAAAATCTAGGCATGATAGCATTTTATTGATTTGTATTTGTGGATTCTTGCTCTAGGTGTATCTAGAGACTAAAAAGGATCGGAATCTCTTGAAGAAATATAAGTAACTTGTGTCACAAGTAAGCAGATCGATAAAGCTTCAAGAGGTAAGCTCTATGTTTAAGGAGTCTTTTCCTACTTGAGTGCTCCACCATAGTTAGTAGACTATGGTTGGACTATATGACTGTGTAGACACTCTGTATAGGTGCATTCATATAGAGATATTTGATGATATGATATGATATGACATGATATGATTATATGTTCTGCTCAATTATGATATCTGTTATATGTTGTATCTGTATACTATGTATCTGACTTTCATGCAGGAGTGAGCCAGGGGTATGGAGAATTCTCTATAAACCTGGAGCTTACTGGGATTTGTAATCTCACCCCTCTTTGGGGCAATATTTCAGGTGTACAGACTTCCGGTGAGCCTTCCTTAGGCAGGGACGCGACACGTAGCTGAGACTTTTGTCGTTCTGGATTTTCGGGTAGCAGTAGGCCACTATTTTTTTGGAGTGTATCTATATAGTTACATTTCTGCCATTTTGAGGATCTGGATGTTCGATCCTTTATTTTGTATATGGCGTGTATATGTCTTGCACATGTTCTTCAGTTTGATGCATGTACATCTTTATATTCAGGCATGTGGATATGATTATGTAGAACTCGGTTATAATTATGTCTTGGATTGCATGACTGGTACTTCTGGATATGCATATTGTATACATTGTCTATCAGGAACTCTTATGAGTGGGATTGGGAAATCCCCGGTTGTCCGATTTACAGAGGTTACTCTGCCCGATTTTCGTTAACGCCTTATGAACATTAAAAGAGAAAAAGAAAAAGTTAGCTCATATTTTCGTAAATTTAAGTTTTCTGCTGTTTCTGTTTTTATCATATGTATGTTAATTGAACCGGCTCGAGACGGGGATGTTACATTTATGGTATCAAAGCAGTTTCTCTAGGAGAGCCTGTGAAATATTGCATGAACTGTTCGGGTCATTATGTTCTTGAGTCTTTTCTTGGAGTCCTATGATATGCATGTATGATCACTGAGTGTGAGCGTAGCTAACTCATTCCTTTGTGTGAAATATGCAGAATTATGGTTCGTCCGAGAAGGACTCCGGATCCTCCGAATGACCCAACAGATCCAATTTTGGCAGATCTGGCCAAGCCCCGAGTAAATCAGTGGGGTGGTACTTTGCAGCCAGATCCAATTATAAGGGCCTTAACTGAAATGCTGCAAAATATGGCTGCAGCTAGGCAGCGAGATCTGGAAGTAATGATGAAAGAAAATCAAGATCTGATAGAGGCTAATAGGTTGGCCAATCAACAGATGATGGAAGCAAGCCGTGCGGGGAATATTGAAATGATGAGGTTACTCCTCGCGGAGGTGAGGGCGGGTGGACAAGGTCCACAGCAGCAGCTACAGCCACAGCCACAGCCACAGCCTATTCCTCCTCCCCATAATCCCATTGTCGTGGAGGGGGAAGGAAACAATGAAGAGTCTAGTCACAGGGGTGGTGTGGCACAACCAGTGAATAACAGAGAACAAAGAGAAAGAATGCTTAATGCCTTCCGGAAACATGCACCACCAAATTATAAAGGAGGCATTGATCCCATTGCCTCCATTCAGTGGTTGGAAGAACTGGGGTGTATTTTTACTGTCATGGAGTGTGATGATCATCAGAAATTATTGTATGCTTCTTATATGCTGCAAAATGATGCAGCCGATTGGTGGAGAAACACTCGCCAGTCTTTTGAATGCCAAGGTTATGCTATCACTTGGCCTTTCTTTGAAAGACATTTTTTACTGAAATACTTTCCGGACGAAGCCCGGTTAAGGAAAAAGGGTGAGTTTGAAGAACTGAGACATGGTCGGATGTCTATTGATGAATACTTGAACAAGTTTAATAAACTGGCCAAATACTCTCATTTCCAAAGAGTACCACCTACTGAGGATGATCTGATCTTTAAATTTCATAAAGGACTACAGGATAATATTTCTGAAAAGCTGGCAGGTGATTCATTTGATACTTTTGCTGCACTTGTTAAAAAGTGTAAAAATGTCCAAAACTTTTACAGAAGGAAGAACAAGGACCAGTCAGCTCCTAATTCCGGTCCTAAAAATACTACCGGAAATGCAAAAGGAAAGGGTTTGCAGGCGAAACAATCTGATGGTAAATTCAAGAAGACTGGGAATTCCAAGCATGGAAATTTTAAACCTGTTGCTCCATGTACTATCTGTGGAAGAACTCATGCAGGAGTTTGCAGGAAAGAAAAAGGGCTTTGTTATAAGTGTGGTTAACCCGGGCATTTTATTAAGGACTGCCCCTATGGTGGGGGACAGGTTTCTGCAATTCAGGCTACCCCGGCCCCTATGATGATAGAGGAGCCATCGCTTCCTCCGCCACCTCCTGTTGCCCGTGTATATGCAGTGACCCAGCCAGAGGCTGAGAGATCAACTAGTTTGGTTCGAGGTATGATTTCTATTAAAGATGAAATGATTAGTGTCTTATTTGATTCTGGTGCTACACACTCTTTTGTAGCTGATTATGTAGTGAAAGCATTTGATTTGCCTATGACGATAATGAAAACCCCTATGCGTATTGTTACGGCTGTGGGAAAGGTATTTCATGAAAAATATGTTTGTGAAAATGTGAAATTCATGTATGAAGGCAAGGAGTATTCTGCTGATTTTATCATGCTACATCTTGCATCTGTAAATTTGATTTTGGGAATGGATTGGTTGTCTAAATACTGTGTGAAGATTGACTACTGCAGTAAAACCATTTCTGTCTCGTCTCATGATGATGAGGAGAAGTCTCCTTACTTGTCTGTACTTCGGGTTGTAAAGGCCTTGAAGGAAGGAGATTTCGGATTTATTATGTTAGGAGGTCTGGTGGGCGTCAATAAGGAGCCAATTTCTAATATTCCGGTTGTCTCCGAGTTTGAGGATGTCTTTCCAGATGAAATTCCGCACTTTCATCCAGAGAGGGAAATAGAATTTTCCATTGACTTATTGCCTGGCGTGGGACCGATCTCTTTGGCCCCATACCGGATGTCACCTCTGGAATTATTTGAGTTAAAGAAACAGATTGAAGACTTGTCCAGGAAGAACTTTATCAGACCGAGTGTGTCTCCGTGGGGAGCACCGGTAATCTTTGTTAAGAAGAAGGATGGGTCTATGAGGTTATGTACGGATTACCGGCAGTTGAACGAGGTAACTGTTAAGAACAAGTATCCTTTGCCGCGTATAGATGATTTATTGGATCAGTTGACTGTATTCTCCAAGATTGATCTCCAGTCCGGGTATCATCAGATCCGGATAAAGTCGGACGATGTTCCGAAGACAGCGTTCAGGTCCCGATATGGACACTACGAGTACTTGATTATTCCTTTTGGGCTTACAAATGCACCAGCCGTTTTCATGAGTTATATGAATCGAATCTTTAAGGCCTACCTGGATCAATTTGTGGTTGTCTTTATTGATGACATATTGATATATTCAAAGAGCAAAGAAGAACATTCTGAGCATTTAAAGATTGTTTTGCAAATTCTGAGAGAGCATCAGTTGTATGCTAAGCCGTCAAAATGTGAATTCTGACTTTCTGAGATGCAATTTCTGGGCCATGTCATCTCGGCTGAAGGAGTGGCAGTGGACCCGAGCAAGATTGAAGCAGTGTTAGAATGGGAACGTCCTAAAAATATTACAGAGATCAGGAGTTTTCTTGGTTTGGCTGGGTATTATAGGCATTTTATTGAAGGATTCTCACGGATGGTACTACCTTTAACACGGTTAACCCGTAAAGGGAACCCATTTGTGTGGACCCAAGAATGTGAAGAGAGCTTTCAAGAGCTAAAAAGGAAGTTGACTACAGCCCCGATATTGATCTTGCCGGATCCTACAAGTAAATTTGTTGTGTATTGTGATGCTTCTAAGTTTGGGTTAGTCTGTGTTTTAATGCAAAGGTGGTCGCTTATGCTTCTCGGCAGTTAAAACCGCATGAGGAGAACTATCCGACCCACGATCTTGAGTTGGCAGCCATAGTGTTCGCTTTAAAAATCTGGCGACATTTTCTATACGGGGCCGATTTCATTGTCTATAGTGACCACAAAAGTTTGAAATATATGTTTGATCAGAAAGAGTTGAATATGAGACAACGCCGCTGGATGGAATTTCTGAAGGATTATGATTTTGAATTGCAATACCACCCTGGTAAAGCCAATGTAGTAGCTGATGCTTTAAGTAGAAAGGCAATTGGTATGGCCAATTTGAAGATGTCTGAGTATAATTTGATTGAGAAATTCAGGGATCTCCGCATTCTTGTGAATACAGAAGATAGTCCGCATTTATTGACTACTACGGTAGTCCAGAACTCCTTAGTCGAGCGGATCAAAGAAGCTCAATTGCTTGATAAAGAGATCCAGTCTATGAAAGATCAGGACTTCGTGTCCACTGATGGATTCGGTCTTAAGTTTTATAAGGATCGGATCATTGTTCCGAAAGGTCAGATGGTTGATGAGGTATTGGCTGAGGGCCATATGGGTAAATACACTATCCACCCTGGTGCTACTAAGATGTACCAAGACTTGAAAAGAAACTTCTGGTGGCCAGGAATGAAGAAAGATATTGCTTTGTACGTGAGTAAGTGTTTGACTTGTCAGAAAGTTAAGATTGAGCATCAGAGACCTTCTGGATTACTGCAGCCCTTGGATATTCCGGAATGGAAATGGGTCAGTATTTCGATGGATTTCGTAGTGGCATTACCGAGAACTCAGGCTGGTTTTGATTCTATATGGGTAGTTGTTGACAGATTGACAAAGTCTGCACATTTCATACCAGTCAAAACGAGTTTCTCTATAGAGCAGTTGGCTCGGTTATATGTAAGGGAGATTGTGAAACTTCATGGTGTTCCTGAAAGTATCATTAGTGATCGAGACCCTAAATTCACGTCTCGACTTTGGGATGCAGTGCAACAAGCATTTGGTACGCAGCTCAGACTGAGTACGGCTTATCACCCCCAGACTGATGGTAAGACTGAGAGGACTGTTCAAACCCTGGAGGACATGTTGAGGGCTTGTGCCCTAGAACAGGGAAATGCATGGGATAAGTATCTTCCTCTAGTGGAATTTTCCTATAATAATAGTTATCATGCCGGTTTGGGCATGGCTCCCTATGAAGCTTTGTACGGTCGTAGGTGCAGGGCGCCTACGTGTTGGGCAGAAATTGGTGAGAGGCAGATATTTGGGCCGGATATGGTCCAAGAGACTACCGATCAGATTATGATGATAAGAGATAGATTGAAGAAAGCACAGAGTCGCCAAAAGAGTTACTATGATGCAAAGCACCGACCCCTGGAATTTTCTGGCGGGGATCATGTATTTATCCGTTTGTCTCCGACTACGGGTGTTGGGCGTGCTCTAGGAGTGAGGAAGTTGAGCCCTAGGTTCGTTGGGCCCTACCAGATTATAAAGAGGGTCGGACCTGTGGCATACCAGCTTGCTTTACCTCCACATCTGTCAAATCTACATAGTGTTTTTCACATTAGTCAGCTTCGAAAATATGTGCCTTATGCGTCCCACATTGTTCAACCGGAAGTTATTGAAGTAAGAAAAGACTTGAAGTTTGTAGTGGGTCCGTTGAAGGTTCTAGCACGAGATGAAAAAGTATTGAGAAATAGGACTATTCCCATGATCAAGGTGCAAGGGGAAGGATAGCCTCCTGAGGACGCTACTTGGAAGCGGGAGAATGAAATTCTTCAGCAGTACCCTGAGTTTGACGTCAGGTATATGTTATATTTGATATTTGATTTTGTGGGCAAAATCCTTAAAAGGTGGGGTGAATATAATGACCTCAAATGGTAAATCTTAATTAGAGGTTTAATTTAAGGATTTAAATGCCATAATTAGATTCAGTGAGTGATTCCGAGTATTTTGACTGTAATCATGACTATGTTATGAACAGTGCGTTCTGCCGGAGAATTCGCAGTCTTGTGAATTAACCAGTAGAGCTTAAATAAGCAAAATGATTTTAGAGACATAATTTGAAAATTCTGAGACAAATATGAGTTCAGAATGAAAAATTGTATAGTCTGGCACTTTCCGTGAAAATCTCATGAATAGTGTTTTTACCGGGTATTTTGTACTGCCGTTTAAGCAACCGGTAGAGTCCAGAAGCCAATAATTGTTGAAATAAGAATAAGAAAGTCCAATATATGCCAAGCAAGTCAATATAGGTCCAAGAAGATGATAAGTTTATAAGTTTTAAGTTCAGAAGCAAACGAAGTACAGTTAGTGGTTCACAGTGCATTTCATCAAAAACGGTGCAGAAACCATACTGTGAATTTTGACTATTGTTCCTTAGGAAATAAAAATTAATGTAAATGATTTTTGAAAAATAAAAATATGTTCGTAGCGTTAAGTTAGTTCTGGGCCTGTTAGGTTAAAATTACGCGAAGGAAAAACAACCGGATTAAAAAGGCCACATGTGCTAACCTTATAAGTCACTTAAGTGGACACTTTTCTCACAAAAAAAAAAAAACACTTTCTTCTCTCTCTTGCATGGCCGATCTGCACTTTGGGAAAGGGGGGTTAGGGTTGATTTTTCTTCTTTTGGTTTCTCCACCATTAATCCTCCAAATCCAATGACCCACCACATGAAATTGCTTGTAAACCACCCAATGAACCCATTCCACCCATCAATTTAAGCTATTGTTGAGTGTGTGAAGAGTTCTTCTCTCCCCCAAATCTGTGCACTATTCATCAAGAGGGCAAAATGAAGTTTTTGATGGAGAATCTCTTGGTGAAGGTCTTCTAGGCTTTGGGTAGTTGATTTGAGGTAACAAACCTCTATTTCCATGATGTTGTTTTGATTATTTATAGTATAAAATTGTATATATGCCTTGGGTGGGAAAGCATGATGTGTTCAAATATGTATTGATGAGGAATAGTTGATATTTTGGATGTATGAAATGAAAAGAAGCTTTGTAAGTATGAAAAAAAAAATTAGAGAAAAATCATGTCTTTCTCTCTATGTTCAGCCTTTGATAGGGTAATTGGAATTATTGTGCAAAAATTTTATGTGATGTAGTGAGAGGATTTATTGTGTAGAAATTAAGTGGAAAATTGATAAATTGGTGAGAAGGCCAAAGTGGGAAAAAGTATATAAAAAATGCCCTTATGTTCGGCCTTGTGGGGCTTTGGAGGGGCTTTATGTTTCAAAAAATTATGTTGGAACCCTATGAAAACATGTATTTGTATGTGTGAGTTACATGTAAGTGAAGGTGTAATGTGTTGGAAATGAGTGAAAGTAGATGAGTTAGTAAGAATGCCTAAGTAAAAATGACTTGATGTCCAAAAATTTAATTGGAACCTTGTGGATACATGCATATGTATATGCAAGCTACATGTAAGTGAAGAAAAAGAATCATTAAAAATAAAAGAACCCTTTTTCCTAATCCTTGTAGAGTTCGGCCTATAGGTTGCTTAGGGATATATTTTGTTACATTTTATTTTAAATAAAATGTGTTGTAATTCATTGTATAAAAATTGATGAGTTAAGAAGTGAAATGATTTGAGAAATGGTTGAAAAATACCTTCATTCCCTAAAGGGTATGTCCGCGGCTTTTGAAGTAAAATGGCATGATTTATGTTTGAAATTCTTAAGAGAATGTTTGATTAAATTAAAGAACATCAACGATTATGAAGAGGTCTAGACTTGTGTATTGGCATAGGATTGGCAAAAATATAAAGAAATGAAGATAAGCGATAAAATGTATGCCTTATGGAAAATCTAGGCATGATAGCATTTTATTGATTTGTATTTGTGGATTCTTGCTCTAGGCGTACCTAGAGACTAAAAAGGATCGGAATCTCTTGAAGAAATATAAGTAACTTGTGTCACAAGTAAGCATATCGATAAAGCTTCAAGAGGTAAGCTCTATGTTTAAGGAGTCTTTTCCTACTTGAGTGCTCCACCATAGTTAGTAGACTATGGTTGGACTATATGACCGTGTAGACACTCTGTATTGGTGCATTCATATAGAGATATTTGATGATATGATATGATATGACATGATATGATTATATGTTCTGCTCAGTTATGATATCTGCTATATGTTGTATCTGTATACTCTGTATCTGACTTTCATGCAGGAGTGAGCCAGGGGTATGGAGAATTCTCTATAAACCTGGAGCTTACTGGGATTTGTAATCTCACCCCTCTTTGGGGCAATATTTCAGGTGTACAGACTTCCGGTGAGCCTTCCTTAGGCAGGGACGTGACACGTAGCTGAGACTTTTGTCGTTCTGGATTTTTGGGAAGCAGTAGGCTACTATTTTTTTGGAGTGTATCTATATAGTTACATTTCTGCCATTTTGAGGATCTGGATGTTCGATCCTTTATTTTGTATATGGCCTGTATATGTCTTGTACATGTTCTTCAGTTTGATGCATGTACATCTTTGTATTCAGGCATGTGGATATGATTATGTAGAACTCGGTTATAATTATGTCTTGGATTGCATGACTAGTACTTCTGGATATGCATACTGTATAAACTGTCTATCAGGAACTCTTATGAGTGGGATTGGGAAATCCCCGGTTGTCCGATTTACAGAGGTTACTCTGCCCGATTTTCGTTAACGCCTTATGAACATTAAAAGAGAAAAAGAAAAAGTTAGCTCATATTTTCGTAAGTTTAAGTTTTCCGTTGTTTCTGTTTTTATCATATGTATGTTAATTGAACCGGCTCGATTACGACTAAATTACCCCTTAAAATAATTTTAAGGTTATATTATTTAAAAAAAATATATATGATAATCTTAACAAGTTACGAATCATGTAGTCGTCACGGTTAAGATGATCCCGAACCGAACACACAGGATTGGCAAACTATCACGGCTAAATCACCTGTGTGCATAATTTTAATGTCATTATATATCTTCAATTGATATACAAAATGATTAATTTGATGAGTTCCAGATCAGCAAGCTATCACGATTAAAATGATCCGGAACGAAACACATGAGATTGACAAGCCATCACGACTGAATTGGTTGCTGCGGCTGCAAAGAGGGGATTACCGGTTATGGCACCTGGGATGGTATCTTGCAGGGTTGGTATCCCAAGGTGAGACATTTTTGTGTCTCGCCTGGGGGGTGGTCGCCCAAGGCATAGGGGTTGGTATTGTCTTGCCAGTAGGGCTGACATGGAGAGGGTAAGGGGGTTTGGGCTTAAGCTTTTGGGCAGCTAAGATGGGCCTTCCAAAACGAAATAAAATAAGAAAAAAAAATGGGATTCACACATGTACATGCGCACACAGAGGACAATAATTTTGGAGGTTCGGTCAATTGACCTACCTCCTCACTAAAAGCTCCTCCTCTCTTTTTTGGTGAAGGCTCTCCTCCTCTCTTATATTCTAAGAGGGGTTCCATTCTTCATTAAATAGAATTTCGTACAAAGAATTTAATATCAAATATAATTCTGAGTTATGATAAGGATAATCTTATCTTTCTAATCCTAACTAAATTAGATTTAGGATATGATCACATCTTTATTTGTTATCTTATTATATCAATCTCTCTTTATTATCTTCTAATCTTCCAACATTATTTCACAATTTTTAACTGATTTATGAACAAAATTATTTGTACCAGAGAAGGATTGTTTTCAAATATGCAGATGAAGAAAACTTATAATAGCATCCATATTAGTAGCTCGGCTAAAAAGCTTTGCACACATAATCTTCCA